>JAKNSH010286029.1:0-14785 GCA_027790015.1 Cymbopogon flexuosus
TGATGCAGGAAGAACACGAGATTTATCCTGGTTCGGGCGAAAGAAGGCCCTACGTCCAGCGGGGGGAGATGATCTTTGTTATCCTGCACCGAAGTGCTTGTACAGGGGTGAATACAAGTGTGGCGAGTTCTGTTACCGTAGAACCTCTCTAGAATACTCCCTGGTGCCTCCTTTTATAGATGAAGGAGTGACACAGGTTTTACATGGTGGTTTCTTGGATGTTTGTACGGTGACGCTGAGGTGGCGACGTGTCCGGTTGTGGCGTTGTTCTTGTAGCCGCACGCCCGTAATGATGCTGCAACATTCTGCATGAGTAGGCTGACACCCTCGAGGTCTATAGTCATGATGACGCCTAGCCTCAGCGCCCGCGTGGCTTGTGTTGTCGCATCGGGGGCGGGCTGAGCCCTCGACGGGGTACCATGCTCGAGGGTGCGGCCGAGCGCCTCGAGGCCTGGGATGGTATAGGTGTCGACGGAAAACGCGGGTTGGACAGTTGACCTTACCCCCTCGAGGGGGCGTTCTGGGGTCGGAGCAGGCGAAACAGTGTGGTCTGGCCCCCTTGATTCCCGTTTACAAGAGGTAGAAGACAAGTTTGACCAACGCGCCGTGCGCTGCTGCCATGGTCACTGTTGCCATGCGTCCTGACGGTAGCTGATGAAGGCATTAAATGCACCTGACAGACCGTGCGCAGAGCGAACTCTCGACCGGGTGCGTTCGCAGGGAGGATTTCCGTAATCGAGGGGGGCCTCGTTCGACGGATGACTTCCGCGCTCGAGGGGGGGTCTCGAACCTAGTTGCCGAGCGAGCCTGCTCATGGGTGTTTTGTTGCGCGCGCCTGCGTCCGATGGGCAGTCGGGACTAGCCTGACGGGCCGGCCCATCAAGTGTATTTGGGGGCGCGAATTTTGGTTAGGAGGTTTTGGTCGGGGTGTGTTTGTTTTGGGGGATTTCGGGGGTATTAGCATGTGGGTTAGTCCCTTGATTGCTGGGTTAGGGTACCCCTTATCCGGGTATCCGACACAAACCAATATGCTAAAGCCCATGTCACTTATTTGGTCTCTTCACGGCCCTCAAACCTGGCTGGGCCGAACCGTTCATACTCACACAACATAGGCCCGCCTAAAGAAATGCATCCACCACGATGTCGCCTCGTGCGCTCCCCGTCCACTGCGCACGCGGATCCCCCCTAAACCCCAAGCGCCGCCGCCGCCGCCGCTGATCTCCGCCGCCACCTCCTCCCATGTCCCGCCGCCCCGCCTGCTCCCTCCTCCCTCTGCTCCGCAGCCGCTGCTGCCCCCACGACGCCACCACCTCTCGGCCCTTCACCGCCGGCTCCGTCCCGCCCGACGTGATCTCCTACACCTCGCCGCCGCGACCTCCTCCTCCTCCGCCGCCCGATCCCACCGGGTCGTGGTGCCCGGCGTCTGGTTCTTCCACGTCGCCGCCGCCGCTCCCGCCCTTCGCGGCATCCCATCTCCGCGCCGCCGTCTCCTCGCTCGCCGCCTCGCTCACCGCGCTCCCGGGGCCCGACCCGGACCCGGTGCCCGCTCTCCACGAGCACTACTTCCCTACCCTCCTCGCCGTCTCCCCGCTCGCGTCGCTCGAGCTCCTCTCGCTGCTCCGGTACAGGCCGCGGATAGGGCTCGCCGTGTTCTCATTCCGCCGCACGCTCTCCCCGGCCCCCTCGCTTGGCGAGTTCGCCGTCGCCATCTCGCTCGCTGGCCGCGCCCGCGACCATGACGCCGCGGCCGCGCTCTTTGCCGACGGCGCCGCTACCCATTCCCCTAACCAGGGGCTCTACAACGCTCTTATGGCGGCATACATGCACAACGGCCTCCTTGACAGCTGCATCGATGTCTTCCGCTCGCTGGAGCGCGACCCAAGGTGCGGTCCGCCTAACGTGGACTCGTACAACATCCTCATCGCCCTCTACGGGCGCTCCCTCCTTGTTGACCATATGGAGGCCACACTCCAGTCGCTGGATGCTTCTGGCCAACCCCGCACTATTGGTACGTACAATGCAACCATCTCTGGTTACCTCACCGCGTGGATGTGGGACAAAATGGAAGCAGTGTTTCAGGAGATGTTGTCAGGCCGTGTTGCTCCAGATGCTACTACGCATCTGTTGATGTTAAGAGGATATGCACATGCCGGGATGATCTGTAAAATGGAGCAAGCTTATGAGCGTGCTTGCAAGCTTGACAGGAAGGTTGACATTGTGCATATACGTGCAATGCTGTGCGCATACTGCAAGTTTTACAGTGTAGGTAGAATCCAAAAGATTGAGGATTTGCTCAAGCAGTTGGGTCCTGATGATTACAGGCCATGGCTAAATGTGCTCTTAATTAAGGTGTATGCTCAGGAGGGGTTGGTTGAGGGCATGGAGCTGCATATTTCTGAGGCATTGGAACGCAATACCATTGTCACCACAATGAAGGTAATGCGGTCCATAATATGCAGCTATTTTCGGTGTGACGCAATTGACAAACTTGAACATTTTGTCCGACGGGCTGAGGAGGCTGGTTGGAAGTTGTGCCGGAGCTTGTACCACTGCAAGATGGTGATGTATGGGAAGCACCATCGGCTGGAAGAGATGCTTGGGGTGCTTGATGAGATGGAGTGTTTTAAGTTTGATCGAACAAAGAAGACATTTTGGATTATGTACAAGGCATATGTAAGTTGTGGGCGGAGGACTGAGGCCAACACTATACTTGGCATGATGTGCAAGAATGGGTTTGGATTTCCTCACAACATATCTGTTCAATAACTTGTGAGTTGATACTTGTTCTGAATATTTAAGTGCCTTCGCCAAGTTTATGTTGCTTTTCTTTTATATAATGTATCTGTTTAGCTGCAATTATAGCTGTTGATATTAGCATTTTGAAAAGTTAGACATTGATAAGAATGAGATTCAGCATATCTAAATTTTCAACTCGTATAACTGCATTTTCTATGTAGAAAGAAATTGAGCAATTTAGAAGTACCACATAAACATCCATTTAGCACATCAAGTTTATGTTCTTGAAGCAGTATTTGGCTAAGGGCCTGTAAGGTTTTTAGCTGTCCGCTAAGAGATTAAAACACCGAAACATGCTTTTTATTTTATCTTGTTGATTATGATATTCACAAGCATGGGGATATACATTGTTTCTTTTTTAGCTTCAAGACCCTTAATTCCGAACAGAATGATGCCTGAATCAGATTTCTATGTCTTCGCATATTTATCCCCTATATTAGATTTTATGACAGCATAATCTGGGATTTAGATTTTATTGTTGATATATGCGCCTTTCAGACACTACCACTACCATGTCGACAATAGAGGAAGTTTTTACTTCTGTAACGCTGACTGCACCCTGGGAAATTTATTTTATATCAAGGCTCGTATTTTTCTAGTTTTTGGGGAATTATTTTTTTTCTCAGTATATCAACACCAAGCTGATGTGCACGGGTGTTTTTAATGTCAAGTACTAGTTGGATATGCATTCGAAAGCTATTTGTGCAACCTGTTAGTACATTTAGGGTACTGTCGTCCAAGTGATTACTGAATACTTGTGTACTGTGGTGTGAAGCTTTAAATTGGTTTGCAAGCTAATTGCTATGCTCATGTGCTAAGTAATGTAGATTGTAGTTACAGATCATTCATTTGGATAACTTTATTTAGTTATTACCACTTTGCATCTTAGATGATGTACTTAGGTTTATATCTGGATTAAGTATTTAAGGAGCTCCTTTATAAATCTCTTAGCACAGGATGATCCGCTGCACCCTGCGACTTGCGTGATCCTTTGAAACAGTAAACCACCCATGAGGATCATCCGCTGTACTCCGCACAATCATCAACCCACCACAGAAACACGCGCCACATGCATCGCAATTGTTGCCAGACGTGTAATGCATCTCTTGCCAGGCCTGCTCGCCATCGTCAAACGGAGGATCGGTCTCTGTCAGGGCCTTCCTCAACGCCGTTCTCTTGGCCGGGCAGTCAGGGCTGCTCGTAGTCATCAGAGGATCGATCTCCTTTGTTGCCTTCCTCAACGTCGTTCTCTTGATAGGGTAGCAATCAAGTTTTACATGCCCGCCGATCTCCGCGATCCGGGGCGCAGTCTGATCGTGACAAGAATGAAATAAACTATAAGGATTCAAATTCTTGAATTATGAATTTCCTATGCTTGTGACCAAACTAACTGAGTTCAGGTCAAGACAGAAATAGCCAAAAAAATCGCCAGCAAACTAAAAGAAGCAAACCACGGCAAGAATGAAAAAACATTGATCTCACAGTGAGGTTCTGACTCCATAAAATAGGTAATGCATTGATATTTTTTTTTTTCAAAGATATCAACAGTACTTTAGCTTTAAAAAACAAATTTTATATGTAGGATACCTCCAACTACAATTTCAACCATCTGCATACTTCAGCTACCAGGGGCAAATGCCGCATCCTAGGCTTGAAATTTAGAGTTATATTTTAATTGCTTTCTTAAAGACTTATGTAATATTATTGTTCTTCCAAACAACAGGATTGTTATTTTTTTTAATTAACAATACAACACAGGCTCATATATATATGCTATCAAAGTATTATGTTCCCGTTGCAACGCACGGTCATTTAGCTAATAGTTAGAAAAGGCTGAGCTAGTCTTTTCTCAGCTAAAAGGAAGGTCACCCCCAATCCATGGTTTCATCTTCATCATCAAATCCCTCCATTTCAATCATGATCATCCGGTCCTCCTCTGTGTAGTCTGTGGTGTTTACTCCAATATCCCATAAGTGTGATTTTACAATTCAAAATGCTACAGTACATTTTTCTGTATAAAAGGAAAAAAAATAGTAAGGTTCTATTTAGAAGTACCACACGCAATATCCTCATGGCATTGTGATTAGTTTAAAGTACAAGCACTTGTGTGGAGAGTTATTTGTAGTTCTGACATTCATCTGTCATTCTGTAAGCAGTCTTCTCCTGAGGGGTTGTATGTTATTAGTTCTTCACTAAGATATTACATAAAGAATAATTTCTTTGATTCTCATTTTTTAATAGGTTATACTTTGCAGTTCATGAACAGATTATGAATCATATTCACCCTTCCTAAAACATACCTTTGTCTGTGAAGAGAATGTGCTGAAATCAGTTGGTTATAACCATACTTTACAATGACTTCCATCCATATTGTGACAGGCTGAAAGCATAGTCTGGTAGCTAAGATTATTGTTTTATCAACGCTTTTTGTGACACATACTCCCACAACTGCATAGATAAAAGTAACATTTTAGAAATTCAGTATATCTACATCTAGTTTGTCAGTTTATCCATATTAGTACTTTCCATTTGTCAAATTTCTTGATGTTGAAGTATGTTGGTACCTAGCAAGAACATATCCGATATTTTGAGGGATCCATGATTAAAATTATGATTAATGGTTAATATAAGTGATATCTTCTCAAAATTTGACCACTAAAGATGTATCAATACGGATCTCATGAATATGGTTTAATAATGCACACTAGAGCACAACATAGAGTCATAGATGTACAAATACAATAAAGATCTGCAACAAGTGTTTCTTCAACATATCGTAGGGTACTATTGTTCATGTGAGTAGTGAGTACTGAGTACCTTTGGTACATGGCTTCAAGTTGGTTTGCATTAATTGCAGTGCTTCTGTTCCAAATTATAGTTCACTTTATTTAGTTTGTCCTAAGCCAAACTTCTCTTATTGTACAATGTTTCTATAAAATATATTAATATCCACAGATTCGAATAAATGCACTATCAAAACCTATTTTCATGGGGAACTTAATAAAACTAATTTGATACTGTAGATGTCGATGATTTTTTCTGTAAACTTGGTGGGGGCTATTTTCTGAATCTTAAAAAAAAAATCTTATAAACTTGGTGGAAGCTAGAGAAGTTTGATTTAGGACAAAGCCAAAGTAATTTGGAACAGAGGGAGTAAATTATTCAGTTAAAGTAGTCATTTGAGTTTATATTGCGTATGTGCTTTAAACATAGGATAAGCAATAGCTGCTCATGTTTAAAGTACAACCCTAAGTTGTCCGTATGCATTTTTTTTACAGGCTTTTTTAGAAAATATCACTGCACCCTCCCCCAAAACAAAATGATAGGGGAAACAATCAATATAATCAGTGAAAGCCACTTTTGCAATAAAAAAGTACTGTTGAGTTTTTCCATATTATATTGAATTTTCAACGGTCTTCTGCCTCTTATGTTATCTGATGGGTCTTTGAGGTACACTTCTGGTAAAGCATTGATTTATTAGCACATACGCATAAGGATGTTTATTTTGTTTTGTCTGCGATGTTCCTTTCTACTTTTATATACCACGTTTATTTGATAACTTAAGTTTGGCAAGTGTTAGGAGTTAGGACAATCAAAACTGTCTGTTTCAAAAGGCTCTGAATGAAATAAGGGAAAATGAGAGGTCTTGTAAACATGCTTGCTTTGATTGTGGTTTCATGGTACTTTCTTACTGGTCTATTTTTAAGCTCTAATTGAAGAACTGTTGGAGATGATGAGTTCATATCTTTTTTTTTTCTAATTTCTAATAATAGTCTTCAGTACTGATGCTCAGTTGCTCACGACAGTTTCTAAATACACTTCTGTTCTAGTGAACTTGGTATCACTAAATTGCATTCTAACAAGCATGTTCTAGTGAACTTGGTATCACTAAATTGCATTCTAATAACTTGGTGTCACTAAATTGCATTCTAACAAGTTTCTTCGTAGTGACAATGAACTATATCTAATGATTGTTTTTTGCAACTAAGCTTACCTATTGTATTAACTCACTGATGTAGTGATGATCATACATTTGCAGGATCTATCTGCTCCACCTATTGGTGAAAATTTTTGCTTTCTGACAAGCCCATTTTATGGCACTTTCAATGCCTTTACTCAAAGAGCAAAAGGACTACATGAGATTGAGACCCTTGAGTTCCAGAGTTAATAGAGGTGGCGACAGCAGTGATGTCTATGGAATGTAGTACCTGAGCAGACGGATGAAGTTGATCTGGACATGTTGGCCATGCAAATACATTTTCAACCTGCTGCCTTTTGTTGCTCATTCTTGTTCTGCACACAAGTTATACAGCTGGCCATGGATATAGGTCATAAAAGGCATCTGGGGCATTTATTAAGAAGATACGTCACACTTGCGCAATACATGATACAGCAAGGTCAAGATGAGGTGCCTTGTGATTGGTATTGCGGTTCCAGCTTTATCATAGTGGAGGTAATACATGGAGATTTTGGCTGAATATTTATTCTGCTGTCTTCCTTTTTCTGCCCCATATTGTCATACGGGCTGTTGGGAAATCAGGATATGTGAAGCTTGTTTGGCAGTAAATCTCTGAACTTTGAAGCTCCAATGTTCTCAAGCAATCAGCCTCTTTTGGAATCTCTATAGTGCTGCTAGAGGGCAAGTAATGACCAAATTGATAGCCTGAAAGCACTTTTATGGTTTCACAGAAGCTCAAAGTGGCGATTCATGCCAAAGGTATGTACATGACCTGGTCGATCATGAACGGAAGGAACCAAACAGTAGGAGATAGGGCTACTGATCTGCATATATCTTTAGGGTCATTATAGTGGTGCCGCCAAGGCACTTCCGGGTTCTCTCATTTTCATGCTAAAAGGCATGACCGATAATGTTATGCCTTTTCCGCTAATAATTGACTTTGCACCAGTTTTTAACGTGCGTGCAATGATTCTTTTGCCAATCATACAAGCTGTACTCAGGAGAACTGTAGTTGTCGATCGTGTCTGATAGTTTTTGTCTTCGTTCCATGTACCGTGCGTGGCCTCACCTTTAGCAGCTGCAAATAATTGTAGGCCCTATCGTATTGCTTTCAGATTGGAATCCAGGTGTTTCCAATTTGTTTGGTCTTGGCACTCCTTGTTTCTGTCCTCTTGTGTGATCTGGAATGCGTATATCATCATGCTCTTGCTCTCATAACTTTATCTTTTTCTATAAAGAAGCTACGTGATTTATTTGTGAATTAACTGGTCTGCGCATTCATTCAGTGGATAAAACGAGTACTCCCTCCGATAAAAATTAACGTTAAGGACAACAACACAGTCTTCAAAATACACTTCTTGTTTCTATAAAAATATTTTATCAAAAACTGAAATATGTATACTTTTATGAAAGTATGTGTGAAGACAAATCTATTCATATAGTTTTATATTTTTAAACTCAAAAACTTGAAAGTTATTCATGATTTATATTCTCAATGTTTGATCCAAATCTTTTTCAAAACGTCAAGTTTTATGGATATGGAGAGGGTATACTTTAATAAGATCGAAAGTTGATATCAAGTGTGTCTATTACACAATTCTTGCTAGGAATCAGATCCTGTTTAATATATAAGTTATTGGCCAATGATTATGGACCTTGCTGGTAGAATGATCTGATGTGTGTGTGGAATCCGGATAATTGAAACGTTGACGATCAATGGCTATATTGTTTTCTAATTCCTGAACATTATCAGTTGGTGCCGCCACTAGGCCAAAGTCAAGAATTTGAGCTCATATATAAACTGTGCCTGGGCTTCAATCGTCATCACTTTTCATACAAGTTGGCGATGGCGAATCTTCTCTCCATTTGGTATTTACTAAAGCACTCTGATCTGTTGTTAAAAAAAAAAAAAAAAACACTCTGATCTATCTACTTGTACGTAGGCACCCTTCAGAAACAATTATTAGTTACGTCAAAGAAGACAGAAAAGAGAATAGTGTAGGGCCTTGTTTAGATGCAAAATTTCTTTGAATTTTACTACTGTAGCATTTTCGTTTGTATTTGACAAATATTATCCAATCATAGACTAACTAGGCTCAAAAGATTCATCTCGTGATTTACAATCAAACTGTGTGATTATTTATTTATTTTATCTACATTTACTACTTCATGCATGCGTCCGAACCTTTGATGTGATGGGGAATCTTGCTACTGTAGTCCAAATTTTTTTGCATCTAAACAAGCCATTGTCCGAACATCGATTCATGGCGTGTTGTGTTCCAGGAAAGGTAAGCAAATTGTCTGTCTTGATTGAAGACAGCTAGATCAGGCAGGAATTTTGAGGCTAGGGGGCACCAGTGCAGTGCCACTGGGCTACTGCAATCATCCTAGTATAATAATGTGACACTCTACCCGTAGCATAATCCATGGATCTGAATGGATAAGAATGCACACATGGCACTCTATTCTTTGTACTATGATGCTACTCCAGTTACTACTATACCACAACCAGGGCCTTGTTCTCTTCCCCCTTTAAAAGTTGAAAGTGGGAATTTTTTCTCCATCACATCACCATCACATCAATCTTTAGCCGTATACATGGAGCATTAAATGTAAATAAAAAAAATAACTAATTACACAGTTTGGTTTTAAATCACGAGACGAATCTTTTGAGCCTAGTTAGCCTATGATTGGACAATATTTATCAAATACAAACGAAAGTGCTACAGGAGTTCAGAATTCAACTTTCAACTTTCTACCTACCAAGAGAACAAGGCCCAGGGTTTGAAAATATTCGGAACTAGCGGAGGTGGTTGGTTGGCGGTGGTCATGCACGAAACTGCAACTGAAGCCACCTGCCCCAACACTCTCATCTCCCAATCATCTCGGAGACAGGCGAGAGGAGCCACGGAATACGAGAAGCGGGGCCGGCGGCCGGGGGCAGTTGCAGCTTGCAGCCGGTCCTCTAACCTCAACTGCGATGTCATGACAATTGAAAAGCACACCTGACGTGTTGCTGGTAGAACTCCAGATCTATAGCCCGTTGAGATAGTGGTTGCTGGCTCAAAAGGTTGGAATAAAATCTCGTCTGTCCCGTCCTGATTTTATCCAATTATAAGTCCAGTTGAATTCGGTTTCATCTTTCTTTTATGTTTGGTATAAAAGAAAAATGGGACGGAAATATTAGGATATTTTCTCTCACTCGTTTTTGTTTTTTCTTATCACCCTTTTTATCCGCATGGATGTTAATTTTTTTTTATAGTCCAACGGGTACAAGTACAACATGGCAACATACTCGGTCATACCATAACCTATGTAGTATACCATAGACCGGTATTTGAGTGTTTTTGGATTGCTGTGTGTTATGAACTTGCGATGGATTTATGATCTTGCATGCAAATGCACTCTTTGTTTCAATTTTACGACACATTTTTGTCTGAATTAGTTTGTTCACAGCTTCGATTTCGATTTGTTCACGTCATAAAGTCGATGAAAAAGTGAAAACAAACCATGGTAGTATATCCCGTTCCCATTGGTCCTCCTCATCCACTGTGCAAGCAAAAAAAGGCGCTACGACTGCACTTCAGTGCCAGCCGCGCAAGGCCTCCGAGCGAGAGACACGTCCCCGCAACAGCAAATTTCATCAATTCCCCACGCCACGCGCGCAGCTGTGTTTCGTGCCGCCAGAGGGCAACCCATCCATCCGTCCGTTCATTCACTCGCGGGCCCAATAATAACTCGGCGTCGGCGCCGTACACGCGTCCACCGCCGCCGTGGGGGTAGTCTCCGTCTCCCACCTTGTCGCGACCCACCCGCCCCGTTTTGTCACTGGCCCGGCCGCAGGGCACACGTACTAGTACGCTACAATCGAGCGGAGGGTGGTCCTCGGCTGCCGGGGCTGGGACGTCGGCACTGCAGTACGGCACGCCCACTGGCCGGCCGCCTTGGCTGGACGCCATAGAGGGAGGGCGAACAGACTCCGGCCGTGCGGTGCGGACGTGCTTGCTCATCGGTGGCCGGTTGGTGGTAGGCGCGGGCACGGCACGGCACGGCATGGTTGGACGTTTGCGGTGCGGTACTGGAGTTCCGCTTGTCGCTTGCAACTTGACGTGGGCATGGATGGATCCGCATTAACGCTGCGCGTGGTGCTACTGTACTGCCGCTACTCGGGTCGGCTCGGTGCACCACTCGAGGGTGCATCCGTCCGTCCATGCGTGAATTGTTTGTGGTCTTTTCTTTCCCTTAGATACGGACCCTGGACCCAGCTAGCCTATGCTTTGATTGACCTGTGTTCCCGTGCGAAACGTGCTGTGCTCAACCAGCTCACGCTCGGTCCCTCCCGGACCCCGTGCAGTGCACGACCTCCCGGGCTGCACAAGTCAAGCACGCCTCGCCGGCCGCGTGTCTCAATCAAGAAGTGGTTTTGTTTGCCTCCCTGGCACTACCAAAATCCTAGGCCTTGTTCTCTTTTGGGTGGAAATTAGAAAGTTTGTATTTGACAAATATTTTTCAATCATAGACTAACTAGGTTTAAAAGATTCGTCTCGTGATTTAGAACCAAATCTACATTTAATGCTCCATGCATGCGGTCAAAGATTGATGTGACGGTGATATAATGAGAAGGAGTTAGAATTTTTAGCAAAGAGAACAAAGTCCTAGTAGACATGTGTTTCTCTTCACCACTAAATAATTAGGCATGCCGCGTAGTACTACGTACTACTACAACTTCTATACAACGATCGCAATCGCACCCAATAGCAATAATACTACTGTACGAACCAGCTTTGTCGTGTAGCCCAGCGGTGCCGGAAACCCCCTTTTTTTTTCTTTCGCCGTTTGGCAAATGAAACCCGGTCCGTACGCCGCGGCTAGTAATCAAGCCCCGGGCCCGCCCTCGCAACCCCAACTTTTGTCGCGGAACGCACTTTGTCGCAACCCCGCTCGTCACGTACTACGAGTACTACTGTACGCACGCGCCACCACGCGTCGCGGTCGCCGCCAGCTGCTGCTAGCCAGCCAAAAGCCTCGAGGCGGCAGATAAACGCCAGCGCCAAAGCCACGCACCGCAATTTGCGACAGCGCAGGGTAGCATTTTATTTGTATTTGGTAAAATTGTCCAAACATTGATTAATTAAGTTTAAAATGTTTGTCTCGTAAAGTATAACCAAACTGTATAATTAGTTTTTGATTTCATCTACATTTAGTACTCCATGCATGTATCGGCATTTTGATGTGATGGAAATCTTCTTTTTCATAGTAAATTTAGGGGGAAAATTTTGGGCCTTGTTTAGTTCCCAAAATTTTTCCCCAAATTTACAATGCAAAACGAAGATTTCTGTCACATCGAAATGCCGGCACATGCATGGAGTACTAAATGTAAATGAAATTAAAAACTAATTACACAGTTTAGTTGTACTTTGCGAGACGAACATTTTAAGTCTAATTAATCAAAGTTTGAATAATTTTTAACAAATACAAACGAAATGCTACAGTGCACTATAGCGGCGTTATAGGAATTTTAGCATCCTAAAATTTAGGAAGTAAACAAGACCTTGGAAACTAAACAAGGCCTATATTATACTCGCGGCCGGCCTAGCCGTGCACGTGATGAATCCGTAGTCCACCCCGTAGCCCCGTAGCCAGCCGCCGGTGCGTGTGTAAAAAAGCCGGCATCGGCATGCAGGCCGACGATAACTCCCCGACGGCCGGTTCTCGTTTTGTCGCGGCGCTCGCGTCGCCTTGTCACGGAGACGACGGCCTAGGAATATCGCTCTCGTCGTCTGCTCGGCCAGATTAATCGGCGGCACCGGCACCGGCACCTGACTGCCTGATTGATTGGCTGGACGGTCCTAATCCGGCTAGGGCCTTGTTTAGTTTCTCAAATTTTCTTTTAAATTCCACTACGTAAAAAGAAGATTCTCTATCACATTAAAATATCGGCATATGCATGGAGTACTAAATATAAAAAATTTAAAAACTAATTGCACAGTCTTGTTCTACTTTACGAGACGAACATTTTAAACTTAATTAGTAAAAGTTTGGATAATTTTTATCAAATACAAACAAAATATTATAGAAATTTCGCTACAGTATTTCTGGCTCCAGTTCAGTGAACTAAACAAGGCCTGGTTTGCGCAACCGAAACCACGCGCGCCCGCCGAGGGTCCTAATCCCGTGGGCAGCTAGCCGGCGCTCGCTGCACGTTTTGTTTTATCATCATCACCATGCGACGCGACGCCGGTTCTACTGGTGGTACTAGCCGTCAAGGCCGGTTTCGGTCCATTGGATTCTTCTCGGCCGTATAGTATCCGGTGGTTGTTTGGACCATCGGTTTTGTTTTGGTCCACATTTTGGGGCGAACAAACGCTACTACTAGGTCACTAGGTGGGGCGTCTCGATGTGGAGGACCGAGGACGGCGACATCGTCGGCCGGCGACGCGCGACTCAGCGGCAGGGTTCAGCGAGCCATCGGTGATCGGCCTACATAGTAGCAGTATATAATATAGGTAAACCAGAGAGAGAGACGAACGTATGCATGCTTGGCCTTGACAGTCGATTTTATGGTCAATCCAATACAGTGCCTGTTGTCGCATTCTTCGTTGCTCTTCTCGTCACTACTATCGATTTTCTGCGCCAGCGCTGACACGATAGCATCGTCATTTTGCGGTTGGTTGTTGCCTTTTGTCCCATTGTCACAGCGAGTCGCTCGATCTAGTGCTACGTACTGTGCAATACAAGTACAGTATATAAAAGAGGGAACAAACAAAAGGCGGTTCAATAGTCAAAAGAGTAAATTGCATATAGTATGATGTATAAGAACTATACTTATGGATGCAAATTACCCCAACAACTCGTAGTTTGCTCTATTGGATACAACTTGTCATCTCGATGCATATACGGTCCAAAACACATTCTCTTGCATACTTGGTAGTAGTTTAAGCCACGGTTGGACTAAACTAATTAGTGTGCGAGAGAATTGTTTCTGGACCGTATATGCACCGAGATGACAAGTTGTTGTACCAAAGCGAGCATATTACAAGTTGTTGGGTAATTTGCACCCACAAGTATAGTTCTTGTATCTCAGATGTAATTTACTCATAGTCAAAATTACTCCATAATAAGCTACCGGCGCCCACAGTATATATAAGCTTCCTTTAATAATCAACTGAATTTGTTATTTAAAGAAGGAAACCACTCGTCCACTCCACTCCAAGTCCACCGCGTGCACAGAAGAGAAAAGAGAGTGAGGCCAAACGGCAAAGGCGGTTCACGCCAAGCGCTCCAGAAGCGACACGGCGAGGCGCGACCGGTTCAAAGTTCCCCATCCGTCCCCTCATCACCGTAGCGTATCCATCCATCACTCCTCGCCCGCGCCATTATTATCATATCTCACCACCCGCAACAGTGTGAGGCATAGATCCGGCCACCCTTTTTCTTCTCATACGACTCGTCGTCCACCCCAAATGATGCCGAGCACCCAGCAGCAGCACGGTGCGGTGCAGCCAGCGGACGGCAAGATAAAAATAAAATTATACGGCGCGGCGGCACCTGCACGCCACGCCAGCCATTGGTGCCGCTTTTGTCACATGCCCATTACGCCCGGGTTTTCTTTGATCTTTTCTATAGACCGCCCGTCGTCCTGTGCGTCGGCGACTGGCGCTCACACTGTGTCGGGATGCGGAGCTGTTTTTGACTTTGGGCTTGTTTAGTTCTCTGAATTGGGCGTCAGAATTACTGTATCAGAATTTCTATAGCATTTTGTTTGTATTTGGTAAAAATTATCCAAACTTTGACTAACTAGGCTCAAAATGTTCGTCTCGCAAAGCATAACAAAACTGTACAATTAGATTTTAATTTTATCTACATTTAGTACTCCATGCATGCGCCAATATTTTGATGTGATGGGGAATCTTCTTTTTTATAGTAAATTTAGGAGAAAATTTGGGGGACTAAACAAGGGCCTTCCCAAATTCCACTATGCAAAAAGAAGATTCTCCATCACATTAAAATGTCGGCGCATGCATGGAGTAC
>JAKNSH010286106.1:0-10227 GCA_027790015.1 Cymbopogon flexuosus
CTGCACTTTATATATCCATTTATTCATGAATCATGAGGGCAGGCTGGCTGGCAGCTCCTCGACAGGACATGTGGGCATGTAATCTTGTCAGCAGATCATTTGGCCTATACTAATTGGCATATGCACATATGGGCAAATTTGAACCCTGTTGCACTACCGGATTTCCAAGATTTGCCGAGTATTTTTTTTTCCGGCCACTCGGCAGAGAGCTTCTTTGCCGAGTTCAAATAAAAAACACTCGACAAAGACATTTAGAGCATTAAATTAATTCAAATAAAAAAATTTCAACTACAAAGTTGTTTACCTCATCAAGATGTACAATATTTATTATGGTCATTTCTTCATATGACAAAGTGAAAGTAAATTTGTTCACAAATCTTACATGTAACGCTTGTATTCAATAGAGATATATAATATTTGTGAACATGTCTCTCTGTCAGATGAACAAATGAAAAAAAACCAAAATAAATTTTGTATATCTTATCTTAATAAGTTAAAGAATGGGAAATTTTGCTACAGGACACTACAAATATGCAAAAATTATTGTGGGACACTAGACAAAAAAAATCTTAGCTGTAGGACACTACGCGACAACACTAGGCGGTGTCCAACAGCTAAGATTTTTTTGTTTAGTGTCCCACAATAATTTTTGCATATTTGTAGTGTCCTGTAGCTAATTTTTCCTTAAAGAATTTTGTAGTTGCAAATTTTTTCATCTGAGTTCATATTGTCATGCAAAATCGCATCTGAATCTCAAAAATTTAAAATGATATTTTTTCAAAGGACTTCGGATGCAAAAACAACCAAATAAACTTTGTAGGTCTCAAAAAGTTATGAAAGTTTATAATTGGTAACTTTTTCGTTTGAAGTCCTCTTCTCATGCAATGTATGGATTTCAAAATTTTGAAAAAAAAATAAAAAAAAATCAATTTGCCGAGTGCCCCTATCTGGGCACTCGGCAAACTGGGCCGGCAGTCCACCAAAGGCCCAATACGACACTGACTATATAATAAACCTAACTGTAACCCTCCTCACACCACTCTCTCTTCTCTCTCTCTCCACTCTCTCTTCTCCCTCCAGGGCGCGGCGGCGGCCGCCTCTCACTCTCTCCGCGTGAGCCGCACCTCCATCTCCACCACGTGCCGCACCTCCCTCTCTTCGCGCGCACCGCCACTCCTTCCCCCCGCGACGGGGAGGAGGTCGCCTCTGCCAGGAGGAGCTCGCCATAGAGGCTCGTGCCGGGAGGATCTCGCCCGCGCCGAGGAGGAGCTCGCCACCGGCACCGGCGACCACGGATTCGCCACCGACGGACGGAGATCCCGCCGGATCCACCACCAGCGGCCATGAATCTGCTACCGAAGCGCGGGCTCACGGCGCCGGTGCTCTAGGGCTTAGGGTGGCGGTGGCGCGACAGGGTGTCACGACGGGACCAAGGCCCATATCCAACGTTGATGGGCCCGGCGGAGGATGACCCCGTCGGTTTTATTTTTTTCGTAAATCTTTGCCGAGTGGCCGACAAAGGACACTCTACAAAGGCGCTTTGCCGAGCCATTTTTGCCGAGCGGACTTTGCAAAGCCTTCGCCACGAGGATTGCACGGCGTGCGCGACGGTTGGGGATTGCGCGACGCGGCTTCCTGCTCGCGTGCCATGGCAGGGTTGACGGTTGGGGATGCAATCCTCGTGCGCTCCCGTGCCATGGCGGCGGCGGCGGCCCAGCCATGGCCCCTTGATCGCCCTCGAGACCGTGGCGGTGGCAGCCTCGCCTGCTCGCGTGCCAGCGTGTCGCGGTGGCGGTGGCAGCTCGCCGCGCTCCACAGGTCGCTCGTGTAGAACGACAATGGGGATTCGCGCGTGTGTCCGGAGGCCCGCCTGCTCACGCTCCCCCCTGCAGCAGCGGCGACGGCCCACTCGCACGCCCAGATGGTATTGCCCCAATAGTTGAAGTTCCTAGGTGGTAATTTTTTTAGTTCGAGTACCCAGATAGTAATAGCCCAATAGTTTAATTACCTAGATGGTAGCTTTTTCAGTTCAAATAACCAGTCTGTAATATCCCAATAGTTGAACTACCCAAAGACTCAAGATGCAATATATTAACAATAAACATGAGATGCATGATTATTAATTGCCAATAAAAATGAGGTGCATGAGTATCAATTGTCATAATACGTTAGCATCAACCTGATTGACAGAAAACGGGGAAGTTACATCTATCTCTTGTTCATGATGAGGTACTTCCGATGAGCAATTTATGTCTTGTTCGATTTCTCTGGCTGCGCAGCAGTTGGCATGTTGCCTAGCCAAGTTGTGCCACTCAACTCCCCTTGCATGATCAGAGAACCTTCACGTTGAATCTCTCGAATGAGCTCCTCAAGCCTTGGGGTCTGCCGGACGACAAAGGCAACCATTTTGCCTGAGGGTGCTCCCATGTTTGATGAGCCGATCTGTCCATGATCTTCATGTACATCGACATGTATGCTTGAAGCATCAGTAGCAACTCCAGTAGCTCCAAGAGGAACAGTGCCTGTAGCATTAGCGACAAATGTTGTAGCTCCGTCTGGATGGTGCACTACGGCACCGTTTTTCCCTCCTACTTTCCTGGGCTTAAATACACCCCACAAGTAGTGTTTCATTTGGAACGCTGCACACATAAGACAAATATTAGCAATTAGCAATAGGTTATAAATACATAGGCATACTCTAATCAACGAATGTACTTAAAATATTTTCTTAATAATAACATAATATTCTTTTTATGAATTTGATTGATATATGGCCTAACAATAAAAAGTGAAACATATTGAGAATTGTTAGGGAAAAACATATTACCTCCGTCATAAAGACTTTTGTTTTAGTTTGTCCTTGATTAAATTTAAGAGAAAATTGTCAACATTTATGGCACTAAATAGGTATACCATGTATGTTTGTTACAATATGAAATATAATAATGATACTTAGAGCATCTCCAAAAGTCATTCAATTAAACCTAGGCATTTTGAATAAAAATCACTATCTATATATCTTTCCACCGAAGAAACCTATAGAACAGTGAAAACCAATATTTAAATCAGGTTAGATAACTAATTAACGAAGCTATTGGACAGTGTTTTTCTTTACTAAAATCTTTATTCCTACTCAGCCCAGAACAGTACATTATGGCAATTCTTATTCTTATAAAAAATAAAGGAGAGGGCAATAGACACATGTACCTCTCAGTTACCTTCCTAATCTATTGAAATCCAATTCTATTCCCAATAATTAAAGTATGAACTCTCAGACTTATACAAAATAGGGAAACTTTCTATACAGAAAATAATCATATGTTTTTATTTAAGTAAACATTATCTTCTTTGTTCCCTCGATGCACTAAGGACAAATTTCAAATGCCAAAATGCATCTTAATTCAGGACAAAGGGGGAAGGAAGGATATAAAGAGACTCTTGTACTTTCTCTTATTTAGTAATATATAAATAATATTGTTCTTTGGTAAAACTTGGCCACACATTAGATAGTTTTCACATAACTAATAAAACATTTTTTGTCTGAGATAGTACTTAAAATACATCTTATAGTACATACTTTGATATCGTTCAGGCAGTAGATTAGAAGGGAATAGCAACATTTCCGCATCACCGATAATAGCTTGCAAGGACAAATCATTCTCCATGATTTCCTGAAGTAGCTTATCATGATATGTATCTGGCCTGAGTTAGGGACAACAAATTAAAATAGATATTTTATCTCACAAATAAAAGAAGTTAAATGTGATGTATGAGAATGCAAAGATAAAAGTTAGGCACCTCATCTTGATGGGGAAAAAGTATAATCCTATGTTGTCATTTGAAGATCTTGATCCCTCCCATCTCTTAGGCCAAACATTTGACCTAGGAGTCTTGGTAACTTCTACCATACGCGGCAATGATTTTGATAAATTATGAACTTTTTCGCATGATTTAGTTGACAAATGACCGGCTAGGGGTATATAGTCCTTATCGCCGATCTTAAGGAGACCACTGTTGATATAGTCATCATAAATGTATAATTAGTATTTTTAGTCCTATAGAAGTGCATAGACACTCCAAAGTGTAGGATAAAATATCATACCTCCAAGTCGGTTCATCAATGGGTTTGGAACAATAGCATTCCTTCTTGAGACAATCAAATGGTATTGGGCCTTTGGCACAACAATCACTAACCGTATCATCTTGTGATGTCACTTTAGTAGTATCATTTGCATCAGCAATTTCAAGAATCCAGTCATCATTTTCATCTTCATATGTATCTATGTACTTTCTCCGCTTCTTCCTCCCATGTGATCCGGGCTTTTCTTCGGTCAGTGGTTCTTTCATACTTCCAAAAATTTCATCATTGGTTATATCTTTGCATCCATTCATTGGGTCCCTACTATGCATCTGAGTGGCTACTCGTTGATAAACATTAAATCCCCTTTTTGAATTGAGAATCAGCCCTGGCATCGCCTTTAAATTATTTGGTGGACTTGAAGTCTTGGTGTCATTTGAATGATGAATTAGTCCTTGCTTCATCTTTGAAACTTCCGAAGAGTTTGGTCTGTCATTTTTATGGACCAAGCTCGTAACCAAATTTTCTGGTCGAGGATACTTTTCTTTCATTGCATCGGTATTCTGTTGTGCAACATTGCCATCCTTGTCTATTATTAAGACACGGTTACCTTGTTGATCTTTCACATGGTAGTTGCTCTTGCGATTTTTTTCATTAGCAATCGAGTTTGGATGTTGCATCCTAGCCTGCATCCTCACTTCATTTACTAATTTTTTCATAAACATTGATCGAAAGCTAGGTTTCCTTCGCTTCGACATGGAACCATTTCGCGAATTTAGCCTAGATGTACGTGCTCTTGGACCAAAATAAGAGCCACTAGTATGTTTTTGATGTTTCATGATGCCAATGGTCTAACTGCAACCACAAATTGAAACATTGAGTTTTGTACTACAACGATAAAATAGGTGGTTGATACAAGCATGTTGAAAATGCTAATATACAATCAAAAGACTAGTCTAATTGTTGTCAATGCAACACATATATAAATAGAAGAGGGTAAATAGTACACTTATACTAAATTATATGTCAATGTAACCTAATAAAATTTAGTCATGTCAATATTGCTTCTAAATTTCAAAGAAAAGATTACCAATTGTTCCTAAAGAGCCTTGTAGGCAACCATCCATCCATCCATCCATCCATATATAATTAGCTAATTTCAAAGAAAAGATGATCAATTGTTACTAAAGAGCCTTGTACTCATATGCCTAGAATCATGTTGCACAAATCTAGTCACCAGGCCATTTAACACAGGGCAACAACTCAATTCACCGGAGCCCGCATATACTACTAGACAACACCTAGATTAAAGCCACTTCTAGCTTAGAGAATAAACTGAAATAAACCGAGACTAGAACAAGCGAGCATGCCCAATTGTGAGGCATCAATAGATATGGATAGATATGGCATTGAAACCGATCCAAAAATTACTCATGAACCAAAGAACCAAACAAATTGGATTTTTTTTTTCTTGGCGAACGGACTCAGTTGGATTTTGGTGCTGGATATGAACTGCAGTAGCAGACAAGGTGACGTCCCAATCCTAATCTACTATATTCCGCATCTTTGTTTTGCCATGGAATACGCTACAAATCAGATTAAAAAAACAAATAACCAAGCAAACAGATCGCACATGCAGAACACAGAACTCACATAAACATTCATATACATACACAGATGTACACAGGACAGTGAAGAAACTATACAAAGGTGGTAGACAGTGGTGGTGCCTGCGTACCTTATCGGCCGGTGAAGAAATTAGTAGAGCTCGGACGGCTAAAGCCAACTCCTATAGCGCCCGTCCTTGGATGGCGGCGGTGGCCGAGGCCAGCAGAAGAGCAGGGCTGGAGGAAGACGACCCGAGAGTCGTCGAGACAGAAAGGAGCGAAGGGCGTATCTAAACCCCTGGGCTTCCGCTGTATTTATGCATTGGTTCAAGGGTCGGTGGTGGGGTAAACGTATCGACCAATGCGGATACGATTTGGGAGGTCTCGTCTCCTTTCCTTGCGCGACGCGTCTCTTCCCTTTTATACAAAGTTTATTAAAAAGCTAAAAAATAAATAAAGGAAACCGAATAATTTTAGATACACATGTAAAATCAGATTCTAAAATACTGGTTTTTGAGTGGAGTTTCTATAACGCAATGTTTTCCTTGGACGAGACTGAAATCATAACTGCCATGTATATTCACGCTAAACAAAATTTAATCATTTTGACAAACAATTATTTTTTCATAACTATCATATATTTTTTATTAACCCCCGTTGCAACGTGCAATTTTGCTAGTTCTACTAATATACGAGTCCCACGTTGGTGCATGGATATGGATGGAGTCGACATGCCATGTTTATCATATAGAGCAGATCAAACTCTGTTTAGACCAGGAAACGAAGTTGACCCAAAATTAAAAACCACTTACAGATCAAACAATCAATAAATCAAAGTTTGCCAATTTCCTCTTTGTGTAGTTTATAGGAACTTTCTAGAATTTTGTCCAAACTTTGACTACAAAAATTTGTAATGCCAATTCTATGGTAGTGAACCAATCAATAACCATAATTTTGGTATGCCATGATTTTAGTTTGGTAAATATTAGAAGCCAACCAAGTAAGCCCCACATCTACATCTGTTTAGCATTTGCAGAGTATAGGGACTAGGACGATATTCCTGCCAAGATTAAAAACCAACCGTTCACTCTTTCTGGAAGAGTAATTGTGAAAGCAGTGTAATCGAAGAGCACGTTTTGGCATGTTCCTTCGGCTAACTTAGTTAGATGGACGTTATTATAACTGCCAATTCACGGACTGACTGAACACACATGTGAGGCGCGACCCTGTACAACATCAAGACGGCAGGTGCAGCCTAAATCAGTAAAGCGACAACACCAACACCGATCGTCTATGCCAAATGAAAAAAAAAAAAAAAAAAAAACAGCACATGACAATTGACAAACCAGAGATATAGGGGCGTATCGTATAAAACTACAAGAAAAGGCTATCGAGTAGATAGATGATATCTTGGCGCCAAACCAAACCCATCACAGAGCCTCTGAACTAGTTCCAAAGCCACAGAATCACAGCTGGTTGCTTCAGTCATCTACTGATGACATGGCCAGCGTCCGTCTGGATATCTCCATGTGGAGTTGCTTCACGAGGTTGATCCAGGCACCAACGCTCTGCCCATCTATCGTTACCCAATCCACAATTGTGGCTGCTGGCTGCTCATACCACTCATCAACCTGGAAGTTATAACAACATAGAAGCATCAGTTCACTGGCCACATGACAAACAGGTTTAACATAGTAAGACTGCAACAGATCTAAACAATGGAGCAGTTGCTAAGTAACATAATGTTTGACACTATCATCAGGTGAACAACAAAGGCATAGCCACAGAAATATAAATCAAAGCTACTATTCGCTTACCAGGCCCCTAACACGCTGGCAATCGTCAAAACACCTTCGAGCTTCTTGAACTGCATTTCTCAGCTCCGGAAGCCATCTTTCACTCACCACCTTTTCTTGTTCGCCAGCTAATTTAAGACAATAGTTGGCCACTCTACACAAAGACATGCCATATAAGTACATGTTTTGAAAACACATCCATTTGACCAGATAGAACAAATGTTCCAACTGAAATAAATAGAGTAAAAAATGAAGTAGACAATATTTCCTTTGCATTGAATCAGTTTATGGCTGGATTCAGTAAATAGTTACTGCAAAGGAACTAAAAAGGTAAATAAAATGTTATGTACCTTTCATATTCTTGTTGAGCACGATGTGCACGGTTCAGCAATACACGGTCATTCTCAACAAGATTTCTCCGTGTGTGCACCAAGTTGATAGATTTTGATAAATCCTCTAATATGCTAGCTTCAGACCCACATGGTTTTAGGCAGAACTCCAGTGAATTTAATACTGAAGCCAAGCCAGAATCTGTGCCTTCTGTACCTGGTGAAACTATTAATCAGGACATGAAGCATGTGAGTATACACACATGCTCAGGAAAAGGGGATGCCAAAACAGTTGACAAATCAAGTAACATGTCCTATAAGGAGCTGATAGTGATGCATTTTGCAAACCAGTTATAGGTAGGATGTGAAGCCAGCCAAGATAATAAACAAAATACTTCTCCTTTAGTTGACGTGAACAGGGACACAAGGATTGTTATAATTGTCAATTTTAGTATGCATCACCATAGTAATACAACGACGGTTACATATGATTTGATCTTTAGTATGCTTTTTAAATTACGGCATCCAGCAATCAATGATGACACTTTCATGCATAATAGGTTAAAAGGTTTATGACACAAAAGATCATATGCATTCCTGAACCAAAACACATAATAATGCCAGTACCACTGAACATACCAAAGTTATACTGAAGAGCAGCAGAGATGCGGCATATAGATGGCACAGCAGATAGATCCCTGGCACCAGCTCGTGCAGTCAACAAAGCTGCATGTTTCTCTGCAGTTGCAAGTGCTTCTGATCCTGTCATGCCGTTAGAACCCACAGCCTCCAAAAGGGCCTACAGTAGGGTAATGTCAGCAGAATAGTGACTGAAGTTTAATTGTGATAAGCTGATGATATAAGGGAGATGGACAGAGGTAGAAATGGAAACTTTTGTCTTTATTGGCCTAAATAGTGGCTTGTTAAAATGCACCAGCAGTAGTCAGTCTAATAAGAACTGGAATCTTGAGAAGATGAGAATGTTGGACATGTTTCAGCAATGACAGCATCAACATCACAAAGGCAATATATGGAGAAAATAGTCTAGCATATTTTTAGTGGCCCATGCTTATGAGATAGTCTAGTCCGTTTGGGTAAAGTGGATATAAACGGAGTACTGATATAGGAACATAGCAGACAGATATCATTTTGGAAGTAATCAATTTAAACATATAAAACTACTAACCTGAGGGGCTGCTGGCAACCTGCACAAGCTATTATCCAAGCTCTGGCTAAATGCAGCTAACTCTCGCTCTATGAGGTCCCTTGAGTTTGTAGAGATGTCTACCACAGCATGGCACGCAGGGATAATTGTACTCGATGCATATCCTCTAGCTGATAATGGTTGCTGCTCCCAAAATGCTGATGCATCCTATATCATCAAGATTCGATGTCAACATATTAGTTGACCTTATTGTATTTAATATCAAACACTGACAGTGAGACCAAGCCCCATGAGTCTCCACTACCAATAACATATTTATGCATAGTTCCTACAACCTACAAGCTGCAAACCGCTAATATCACAAATGACAAATCAAATACCCAACCCTGAACAGGAATGAACAAATATAATATAAGATCAAAGCTCACTACACCACCATACTCGATGACATCAAAGCTCACTACACCACCATACTCGATGACATCTGTACTAGCAAGAATAAAAAGCAGCTATTGACATCCATTAATAAGCTCAATCCCATTCGAGACAACTTATAGTTGAAAGAGAGTAACAATATTGCAAAGTAAGCTAACCATATTGGCCCGCTGAAGAGCACTGTAAATGCACTCCAGTTCTGATCGACGGGCATCAAATTCTTCGATTTTCTTCCATTTCTTCTTCAATGAATCTTCTGCTTCCTTCCACTCAGCACATAACTTGTACAAACGTTGTACCTCAGATGTAAGTGTACTCAAGCTTGCCTTTAGTCCCGCAACTTCTCTTTCCTTGGCCCAAACGTCTAGCTAAAATGAGGCAGAGTATGTTATCAGGAAAAGGCATTGATTATCCAAAGTTTTTTTTTCTTTTGTTATATGCTAAATTGGATAAGAAAAATGCAGAATTAAGGAGCTAAGAAGCAGCAAGCACATAAAGCTACAAACAGGAGTTTTGCCACCCCCATATGAGTCACTTATATGTAATTACATTGGTACATGCATTCAGGTACATATTGTTATGTCCTAAGCAAGGTGTTTAAACTTTAAATGAACTTGAATTTTTACAAATAGGAATTAATGTAACCTGAAAGCATAAACTTCTAGACAGCAATAAAAAAAGGGGCGTACCCAGTGCCGTAGGCTCCCGCACTGCGGGGTCTGGGGAAGGGAAAATAGCCAACAGACTTTCCCGCACAAATGTGCAGAGGCTGGGGCTTGAACCCTAGACCTTTTGGTCACAGGCGGTAAAGCTCTAC
>JAKNSH010286275.1:0-21467 GCA_027790015.1 Cymbopogon flexuosus
GAGAATTTTTTTTCCTCAAAATGATTATTCTTTTTTTGAACTCAGAATGAATATTCTTAACTGTATACAACCATCCGAAGTAAGAAAATAAAGTGGTTATTGCAAGGCGTTTTTTCGGTTTTGGATTGGCATGTCTTTATAGTACATATAACCATTATTAATCTCTGATTTGCTACAAAATCAATTTCATATATTGTTTTTACCCAAAATTTGATCACTCGTCTTATTTAAAAAATTTATTTAGATATAATTAAATTTAAGTCATTCTTAAATAATATTTATTAATAAAGCAAGCCACAACAAAAGATATGATATTTTGCATAATTTTTTGAATGGACGAGCTGTCAAACTTGGGATAAAAAAAGTAAATGCTTTATTGGCACAACTGGTGTTCAACCCAAATAAAATATAAATGAGAATGTCTCTTCAAACTTGGACAGAGGAAATTAAATTTGCCACTCAATTATTAGAGATTCAGAGAGGGATCTGAAGTTCAGGATAAATCCGGGGGCTAATCAGTGAGATATTTCAAATTTCGTTGACAGGTTAATTCATCAAATTAATAAACAAATTACTTCAGTTAAAAAAGGCACCGAAATGAATTAACAGAGTCAGAGCAATTTTGACGCTGGTGGTGCAAAAGTAACGCGAGATTCGGAGTGTGGTCTGAAGTCCAGGATGAATTCAGGGGCGGCTAATCAGCGAGATATTTCAAATTTCATCGACAGGGTCGCGAATCTGGCGCCGCTTCAGAACCGCAAAAAGCATAGTATACTGAGAAATAGACGAATCAAACCTGCACGGGCGTCAAATCGAAGGAGAGGCGCGCATCGCTGTCCCTCCTCTGCGCGCAGACGCACGAGAGCCCCTTCCCGATCCACGCCGTCGACCCCGTCACGACCTCCGCTGCAGCAACAGCGTAGAGAGACAGCACAAAAGCATCATCCCATGGCGGTGGCGGGAGCAAGAGCAACAGCAGTCGACAAGCAAAACAAACGAGGAAACATCCAAATCGAAGGCGAGGCGAGGGGACCGCACCCGAAGAGGAGTGGTGGAAGGCGGCGGTGCGGTCGGAGCCGGAGAGCCGGCGGACAGCGACGAAGGAGCCGGCACTCCCGTCCATCTCGCCGGCGGAACTGCAACTCTGCTCTGGCCTCCCCTACTTAGTAACTCAACTCTGTTCCCCGCTCCCTCCCTCTCTCCGCGGCCTCTATGCGCGGTGATTCATCGCGGCGTGGCGTGCAGCCGGAGCTCCAACCGCGGGCGGCGGGGCGAGATCAGACAAGGCGGGCGGCGGGCGGGCGGGCGGGCAGATCCCGAGAAGGCAGGATAGGAACGGCAGGGGCGGCTTCGCGGCGGCCTTGCTTGCCTCCCTCGCCTCGCCTGTTCCGTCCGTTGGTTAGTTGGCTGGCTGGCTGGCTGGCTGGCTTCCGCTTCGTCGTTCTGGTTGGCCGCCGCAGGCGCGGCGCTGCGCTGGACTCTGGACGATGGTGTGTGCTGGTACTGCCGCCGTTGCTGTGGATAAATCAATATAGGGAATGGGGAATGCTGTCGCCTTTGCTTGCTCGATTCGCTCTTCTTTTCTCCTTATTCATTGTTTATATACGCCCTTCTAAAAATTCATTGTTTATATATTTATCAATTTAATTCAAATAATTCCCGGTCCCCAAAATCCCATTTGCTTCGTTTGATTTGGGGCATATATTCCTTTTTCGTTTTGCAAGTCCTGCCTCTCTCTTAGAAAATTCCCATTATAATCAGTCCTGTTATAGTGTTTTTTTTTCTCATGACAACACAACATTAGCCGAACAATGCAAAAAAAAAAAATATATATATATATATCATTATATGTTTGACTAAACCAAATTATCTTAAATTTAACTAAGTTTCATAAAAAAATGATCAATAGTTACGTGACTCTAAAGATGTACTATAAAAGAAATGTTTATGATAAATTTATATATGTTTATGTGGTATATATAAAATTAGTATGTTTTTATTTATATTTGATTAAAGTTAAGATGGGTTGACTTAATAACAACCTAAATTGTGTCTATTTGGAAGGTGGAGTAGCTAATCTAAGTCTGTAGGAGTAGATCATCGTGTTTTCGTGTTAGTATAGGTCACTAAGGGAGGCTTTTATTTAGGGGTTGACGTAGCTCCAAGAAATGTGCAGCTGGAACTATGAGTATATTCAGAAGAATCGGGTCAATGACTGTGTTATTACTTTAGACTATAAACATATAACTACTTTTGCTTCATTCTAAGGCCTTGTTTGGATTGCTCAAAATACCAAAAATTTTACACTCTCTCTCCATCACATCAATCTTCGGATGCATATATGGAGCATTAAATATAAGTAAAATTAATAACTAATTACACAGTTTGGTTGTAAATCATGAGACGAATCTTTTGAGCCTAGTTAGTTTATAATTGAACAATAATTGACAAATACAAATGAAAGTGCTATAGTGACAAATTTTATAACTTTTGGAATTTTGAGGCAATCCAAACAAGACCTAAAATTATAAATTTACATAAAGTCTTGGGATTACAGCTATGCTAAAAAATTCCTCCTGCTGTCAAGTCCTTTCTGGGGGCAGGCGGCTCAATTTTATTTCAGCACGCATGCATTATCTTACCCGATACATCCAGTAGAGTCCGTTGGTGGGTAATCTGTTTCTGTTCAACCACCAGATCGAGAGTTTCTTCAAAGATGACGGGAAGTAGACTGTACTGTACTATCGGATTGCATGAGCTGTCATCTTCTGAGTTCTGACGCAGCTATCGCCGTTGCGGCAGCGCGGCGGTTTTTGGTTTGGTCTGGTGACAGGTGGCGACTAGAATACCAGTTCAACACCCGGTCTCGTCTCAGCTCAGTGGACCTGGACCAAACAGAATAGGTGCACTACGCTGTCCACTGACTGACCTAATCCCACCCACACCTTTTTTCCTCAGCAGCGAATTCGTCGTCACGCTAATCATATGGTGTGTATGTGTGTGTGTGTCGGTTAAGACTCTGCCCATCTCCTTGCAAAAGTACTACGTGCATTATTAGTACGTGCATTAGTTCATCGGCACTTTTTCCATACTACTCACATGCGAGCAGCGATCCGGCGGCAAAAAGATGGCCGGAATGAAATGAAGCAACGTGGTGGTACACGCGCCCAGCATCGTTCAGACCAAACCAGCGCCGTTCAAACCGAGGCGCCGGCCAGCAAGCCATGGACGGAGATGGAGTGTCTCGTTGACTGTATCAGTCTGCGACTCCGCTGCAGACCTGCAAGCAAATAAGACTACTTATAATTAATAACGTATCAGCTGATACAATTTCCCGGTACAACTCATCAGAAGTCAGAGAGCAAACCGACCGATGATGTTGAGAGAGGAGATGGTGATCCATCCTAATCCCACGACGGTTAGGCTGCCGGACCCCAGCCGGGAAAAGGCGTCTGGCTCCCTCGCCCTCGCCGCGGGCGCGTGGGGGGATCACCGAATGACGGGCCGACACCGCCGCCGTGGGCTCCGGCTGCCTCCACTTTCCCACGGCCGCCGCGCTCCCATCGCGGGAGGCGGAAAACGATGGGTCGTCGGGCGGCGGGGCCGCCACATGCGTGGATCGGGTGGTCGGTGTCGCGGCGCGGTACGCTACGCCTCGGCGGCCCTCGGGTGGCGAGGCGAGACGTGACACTGAGAGCGAGGGCGCGCGCGCGCGGGGACGCAGCCTTTGTGTGAGGTCGCCGCCACCGGCCGGCGTGTCGGGCCGGTGCCGGGTGGTGCCGGACGCGCGCGCGCATGGGACGCGACGCGACGACGGGATCGCGATGTGATGCGTACGCTCGTCGATCTCCTGGCCGGATCCGATCGAGTCCCTGCCGGTGCACCGGAGCTGGCCGGCAAGCAAGCTCTGGTCACCACTTCGCCGTTGGAGCGGCATGTTTGGATCGGAGAACATGTAGGTCTGTAGCCCGTAATGACACGAGTACTTCTGATGATTTGTTGTGCCTACTGAATTTTTGCTGGTTTATCATTGAGGATTTGTGTGTAGGTGGCGGTGCTTAATGGTCCTAGGCTCTCCCAGCATTGTTTTGATTTGTTGGACTGGAATGGAATGCGTGTGTGTGGTTGGCGTCGGCGAGAAAAAGTGAGCATCATTAAGGGGCAAGTCGACATGATTAGATCCTAGTACGGGTTCATCATTTTCAGGGTTAAGTAGGATCGATGATGATGATGAGAACTTTACCGTGCTCTGATCTAATAGTACGGCGGCTTGCATTGGCACCTCTTTTTATGCATGGAGCATTCGAGCATAATTTTTGTTCGCTTCAACGTATAATTTTTGTTCGCTTCAACGTATCAGCTCTGCTTATTATTAGCTATGGTACAATATTTTTTTCTCACAACTAATTAGCATCAACCGGCTTAGCAGCCACAGAAAAGATTCAGCGAACAGGTTGATATAATGCTATTACTATCACTCACGCTGCTGTGTATATATAGCCTGTGATCATGCTTTAAAGCTTTATTTTATTATTAAAGGCAACCCGAATGATATTGTCCTCTCACGCTCAACCGATGATCGAGCTATAGCTACAAATCCGATCGAGTTGTTATACCAACCTAAGCCAACAAAAGCGGTAGTGTGCTAATTATTGGTGCCCAAACACGCATCAAACTGATTCGCACGCTGCAAATTTTTTAAACACAAAGACGGTCTTGGTGTAAAGCCGCGCGCAATGTCGTCGATTCGAATTAAGAAACAGTAGTTGCATTACATTGCCGCATCTCCTTTTCATAAAACAAATTAAATCCGTACGTAGCTGAGCATATGGAACCTTATTCCCGTCAAATAAGTAGCGGTGGCAATGATTTTACTACTTTATTATGCACAAACTTGGCACCACACACACCCTGAAATTCACAAATGAATCAGTTCGTCCGCCCCACGCCTGATCTGCCTAGTTGGCGTTGATTTGCTCTTCACGTGAACTTCACGTGACTTGAGAAACAAAGGAAACTCATCCTATCTGCGTCGCTGTTTTCAGCGAAACTGTCGCTGGCTTGTGGCTACAAGTCCAAATCTAGCGGAGAATCGTGCGAAATGGTGTGCACTAGTAGTATTCCAAAGATGTTATATATAATCTGTATACTTGACTTGTGCACACCAAGAACTAATAATAATAACATCGTCCAATCTAAGAGTAGAGCGAGGCAAACAAGAACAAGACCTCATTTTATCATGAAACGCCAAGCAAGATTAGTAATAACTGAAAAACGCGCCATGCATGTATTATTCTTAATTCGTAGACCTAGGTCGATGAGGTCACAGACCGATGTTGACCACCTAGATCTCGATATATTTATAGAGAGCGAGCGATCGAGCTCCGCGACGTGTGTTCCGAAAGATTCTCGCTACAATCCCATGACGAATCTGCCTAAATTATTGGTCCCGGCCGAGTCATCAAGGGCACAGCATCTGTTGGCGCACATGCACAGTCGATCTAGGTGTGGCCACAGTACGTGTGCGCGTGCAAGTGCAGCGCACCAGTCACTATTTCTCCAAGGCATGGCATGGCATGGCATGGCAAGCCTTCTCCATGCATGTCACCGACGTATCATCACTTCATCAGTTCGTGCTTATCGATCAGGGAACCAATGCCGATTATCATATCGCAATTTCACATTGAGGGCTTTAGGGCGTGTTTGGCATGGTTCCAGAGCTGAACTCTAGCCAAACACCCCAACTTCAGAAAACGTTGGAGCAGTCCAATTCTATGGAGTTTTTGGAGCCTCAGTATAAATTTTTGGAGCACATCTTCTCCTACTCAGAACAGACCAAAATAGACCTGAACGTGGAGTTGGAGTGAAATTACCCGCATTGCCACTCGTTACATAAGCGAATCGTTGTTTTCTTTTGTTCAGTCTTCACGCGCGTTGCTTCCCCGACCCGATTTCCTCCGGCCTCCACGCGAGTCAGGGCGCGCGTGAGGCGACGAGCTCGCCGCCGGGCCTTGCCGGCCACGAGCTCGGCATCCGCCCCTCGCCTCTCTTCCCGTCCACGCACCGCACCTCCATTCCCCCGCCGCCCTTGCCTCCTTCCCCCGCGTCTCCTCCTGTGGCACTGGGCTCTCGAAGCCATGAAAGCACCGCAGATCTCACCGGAGCTTCGATGGCGATGGCCTTGAGGATGAAGGAGCCGAGTCGGAAGCTTCTTACCGCAGATCAGGCCTTGTCTCGCATGGATCTAGGCTATGCTCGCTGGAGAGCTCGTCTCCGGCACGGCCGCACGGGCACGCGCGAGCTCGCCGTGGATTGGGCAGTCGCCGCCCCCGGCGCCGTCGCTCTACTGCACATCCCCCATGGGCCTCGACGGCGGATGGTGCTAGTGACCAGCATGCTGAATGGGAGCAGGTGCGCCATCTCGTCCCGCGCTGCTGCGCTCCTGCACATCCCCCACGGGCCTTGCGTGGGCGAGCTGAGGAAGAAGACAAGACATGCATGGTCTGTTCGCGTCAAACACTAACTGTAGATTTTAGTTGTTACATATATTAGTATATATATCTGATTATAATTAATCAATATATATTCTCTTTGCGTTGTATCTATCTATCGTTGCACTTGGTCGTATATGGCCATGAACACGATAGTTTGGTATTGAACCTTCTGATGCTTGTGCAATTTGTATCCCTCATCTTGGCGACGACATCTTATGGTCGATCCAATCCACACCTAAACCTGCTTCAAATGCAGCAATGAAATAACAAATATTGGACGAGCATTACGAACAAACAATCCATATTGTTCGACCAAGGGCAAAGTGGGCAAAGCACATCGATAAAACATAACTCTGGAGCTCAGAGTACTATTCTAGCCAAACACCTAAAATAGACAGCTCCAACTCCACTTAGAGCCAGCTCTAGTTGGATTTCTGGAGTAGAGCTGCTCTATCTGGAGGTGGAGCCATACCAAACAGGCCCATATAAATCGCTGCAGCCGCCTGCGCTGCCCGTGAACATGCTGATATTTATGTTGGGCCGCCCAACTCTATGGTTCATGGGCCTCGGCAACACCCGCTGGTTTGTAGATTGCATTGGACCTGGCATAGCTTATTGGGCTTACTTAGATCGCACATGTTTGGGCCTTTGACAAAATTACACAAGTACTACATTGGTGTCAGCCCATGAAAAAGTTAACCCGTAGTCCACCATTATCCTTCACGTATACGATGATGCAAAAACGATGATAAGTTTTTTTGAAAAGTGTATACGATGATACGGAGTAAGTAGCAATATAGTATATGCAGTTAATTCTTTTTCAGAGCAACAATTAGTAGCTTCAACAAAATTATTCAATCAATTCTTTTTCAGAACAACGGTCCTCACATGCTCTTACCAACGCCAGAAATTGCAACTACAATATAAGAGTCCATTTGGAGCTCAAGATTCTAAAGCAGAAAAAAAACCGTATGGATAGAATACTTGACCTTCTTGGATCCTATGAATTTAAAGAAAATGCAGATTAGAAGTGTTGAAAAATACAGTAATTTACTAATGAGTGACACCTAGGAAATTTTCAGGTTCAACCTCTCAGTGGAATTCCTCCAAAATCCCTATTAAATAGCTATTAAGGCCCATCTAGAACAAAGGAAAAATGAAGGAATTCTAGAGATCTAAAGTCATATAATAAAATTACCTATTGTCCCCTTTGAAATAAATAAAGGACTAGGTTCCTACTACAAACGCTACGAAATTCTAGGAAATAGCCTGTTCCATAGGAATTTTAGAGAAAGTGTAGGAAGAGGTTAAACCTCATGAAAATGCCCGTTGTGTCACTTCCTGTATTTGGTTCGATATTATAGTTTCACGTGTTTTCTTGATCCATAGGATTCAATATGTTAGGAATTCTGTTCCTGCGTCCTGTGTTTTTCCAAAGCGCTTCGTGAGAAATTTTCAATCCTCTAGAATTCCTCTATTTTTCCTTTGTTCCAAAGGGGCTAATACAGTAGAAATCAACACTCTTTCTTGATACTCCTAGATCAGTTCCTCACTACCCAATCATTGAATGAAGACAGCTTCCATCCTGATATATATACTAAATACAGAAAGAATAAGAAAACGAGGGGCAAATACAAATGGAGATGCACCAATAAGCACGGGTGGAAAGATCTGCAACCCGTTATCGTTTCACATAACTACAATGCAAACAAAAAAAGAATGAAAATGGAGACTAGAACAGAAATTTCATCTTCTTTTCCCGAGCGAGCTTTTTCCCGATGTCGGTCTGAAAATGCTCCCATAGGCTGCAACCTTTTCTTGCATCTTATGCATCAGCCGGTGGGGAAGAGAAGATAAGGCTCATCAGGAGCCCCACCATAACACCTATTAGCCCAGCAAACGCAGCAAATGTCAAGGAGAAACCTGCATCGCCTTTGTGGCTCCTACGCCTCCGAAGCACATCCTGAAACCGTAGCATTTGTTATGATATCTACAAAATTCAACAAAAGAAAAAGAGCATGTTTACTGAACACTACAGCCGGCCTAACTACTTTGATTTTCTTTATCTATGGCCACAAAAACTTCATTAACTACTTTACTCATTCAGTTCTCATTAGGCCAATATCCAATTGTTAAAAAAAAAGGACGAGCCAAAGTCGAAATGTTAATATGATCAAGTAAAAGATGGGAACAAAATGAAGTGAAAGAAGTTTGAAATACTGTACCAATTCACGTTGCATTTGCTGATTTTGCTGAAGCATGTTATCTCTTTCTTCCTTCAACCGCTGAATTGTCTGGATCTGTGTAAAACAAAAGGGGACAACTTACTGAGAAAAAATGACCAAGTTGTCCCAAAGGATGTTTACTCATAAGTCATAACTCATTCATACAATCTTGATCAGTAATACACAAACTTCCTGTTGCAATGAGAATACTTCATGAAACAATATCTTTGGATAACCCAAGACTTCTTCTGAATTTTCAGTTAGAAACTTGGAACATGTCGATCAGGTTAATTGAAATGGACTATAGGAAGGAGAGAGAGAAAGATATAAATTCTTTCCTCAGTGCATAGTTAAGAAGTGCATGAGGCAACATGCTCATGGGCTTTTGGGCATTCCTCTCTCCCTCAATTATGGCATCCCAATTATAGGTACCTTTCCCCATAATCAACTTTATGGTCTTTCAACTGTCAAATCATGTTACATCAACATCCTCCTTATTTTTTAGATTTGGACATCCCAAATTTCATATATTAATGCGACCATGGCATTATCCCAATATCACTTTAAGAATCTAAGACGAAAGGAGTAACAGTTCTCAGACTTCACAATCAATTCAAGTTAGCAGAACTATTCGTTCTACAAATTCATCAGAGGAAAATTTTAAACATCACGTATTTCATCTTCTATTGTTGGGATAAAACGAATTACCTCTTCGATGCTTGCATTCTTCAGCATCTGAAAAGTGCGGCCAAACAAACAATCAATAGTCTGAGTTTAAACTGAAAATTTATAAGTGAATCACAAGGTGCATACATATCACAACAGAACTGCCACAATCTCACCGTCAGATCGTCAGATGCAGCTTTGAAGCTCCGGCTTCCTAAAGATGATACGCTAGATTCATCTGAACCTCCACTAGGTAATGTGTAAACAACCTTCAACTTCATTTCCTCTATTACCTTATCAGTTTCCTTGTTGAACTGCACACATGTAACCATTATATAGCATATATGGCTGCGTACATCATTTTACTGTGCCTGCAGAGTAACTGTATTTCTTGCTCACCGTATCAGGGGGGATCTCATCCATGTCGGTACTGGCAGCCACCTTCGTGCTCTGAATCAAGAACTTATCCTTGCATTGCATATCTGGTGGGTACTCTTTCTGTGCCTGCAGAGTAACTGTACCCCAAATAGGAAGGCATGCAAGGAGACACAAACACTTACACATCGAAACCCAAACGGAGGATCCTAAACATAGCCATGGAGAAGCAGGTGTAAGGTGTTTACTCGTTATTGTGCAAGAATCCCATGGCTGGACGATGCTCGCGTTGGGCCGGACAAAATACTTCCTCGGTGATGTTGTTTTGACCTGAAAAGAAATTGGGCAAATTTGACCAGACCTAGTTTAGTTTTCTTCTCCTCAAACACCAAACCTGGTTTGATTTTCAGGAAGCAAAACGCGGAAATTCCGAGGAACATCACGGAATAGGGAAGCTATGCACCTTGAATGCCACATGGTGCTCGCTGTTGTTCACCACCTTGAGATTGCAATAGCACGGTTTCTCCAGCTCAACTGCGCACAAGAATTCAACGCGGAGAAATTCCACGGAAGCTTAATTAACTAATCGCAATGCGAATGAAAATACCAAGAAATCCGCACAACTTACACAAGAACGTGAGCTCCTCGGGGTAAACCGAGATCAGCGTTCCGCTACCTCCCATTGCAACCACCTGATCAAAGAAACAGAAAAAGAAGCCAGAAGATGAATATACTGCTGCATTAAAAAGAGGGAAGAGATTACTTTCTGTTTATCTGTTTGGGGGCGGATTCCGAACCTTTCCGTCCAAGAACTGAGTGCAAGCAAAATAGATAAACTAACAAAAGGCAGCGATTTGGAGGACAAATCGGGAGGGGAGGAAGCCAGGGGCGGAGGAGGAAAGAGAGAAGCCAATGGGTTTGCAGTTTGCTTTGCTTTTCTTGGCTCCCAGCGACATTGACGGGGCAGCACTCACTTCTTGGGCCCGTGGCACTGTGGCAGTTCTCTTATTTTTAGTGAACAACATTGCTCTCAGTTTTTTTTCTATTTTTTTTATATATTTTGGTGGTTAGTGATTTATGCTACTTTATTAGCGTGCTGTTTCCAGGACTGGAAAGGCGAGGCTTTTGTAGTTCTTGTTAACCCGTTTCAGTTTAATAGTATATTATTTTACATGACATATAGTACACATTTTACAATATACTGTATGAAAACAATTTAGAACAAGTATTTGGGGCTATTTAGCACAAACAGTACATTATCACTAGAACTCCTAAAGTAAAGTATAAGAAAATGGTGAGACTGTGCTGCTATCACTGTACTTGTGGTGCCACAAGTATATGCATTTATTTGCATAAATCCCCATACAGTACAAAGCTGGAAGTACACAAAAATAGATCTCAAGAATATTCTTGTCTGATTGAAGTATTAAACAAACATTAGCAGTTTCGCTCTGCATTCTCATCTACAAACCATTGGGGGCATACGTGACCTGTACTCTACTTGTGGTAGGAACTCATACAGTTTTTTTTATGCATACCAGATGAGATTATCAATCATTTTTGTCAATGTCAGACAGGGGTGACAAAGAACATTATGAGGTCCCAGATTCCCAGTTGTTGCTTTAAGGAAAAGGGAGCTAAACTGAAACTAGTAGTAAACCAGACTTGAAGATAGATACGAAAACAGGGAAAGTAGTTTCCATGGAGACAAAGTTATGAGTAAATAAAACTCCGATGCCATTTGATATAGGTATAGTCTTTTACATACTAGAGGGATATTGAAAGTGATTGAAGGTTCAACAAACCTGTCCTGTCCAAACAAAGGACTTTACTAGTACAGTAGGTTTTTAGCCACCAATTTATTACGACTAGTCTTGTCAATTACTAATCCACAAAAATACAGCCCTACGTATGTTCCAGGACAGGCATTCTTTTTGACGATAACAGCACACATACATTATTAAATAAGTTACATATGTACATGAGACCCCATGATCCTCATAAAAGGGTGCAATTAAATTCATAATAAGAAGGCCCTAGTACAAATTTTGTACACTGACGACAAAAAAGCATTGCATTGCAAGCCAAGTATGCTATAAAGCTGTAGATATTACACATCTGATATCCGGGATTACAGTGAAATGCACTGCTGATTTGCACAGGGAAGTGAAAAAAGGTTTGCTAACAGAAATCGAACTGGTGGTGGAGGAAGAAGCTGTTCTGTCACCATATCTCATTTCACTTGAAGGTTGAAAAGCGGGGAAGCTTGTCTTTCAGGTAGTACAACTTTGCTCTCCTCACTTTCCTGTGCCTGATTACCGTAATCTCCTTGATCCTGGGTGAGTACCTGCAATGAAATATGTAGGTGCAGTTACCAAATTTGCTGCAAGTATCCTGAGTTTGAAGTTTCAAGCATTTTGTGTGCGCAGTCAGTCACCATAATCATTACTGAAAAACAGAACTGCAGGTAACCACATAACTAGGAGAAGCTCTACACAAAGTAAGGCTTATCACAACAGAAAAAAGTCTTCTCCATCTGCTGAGAACATAGATTAACAGTACATAACAGATGGCTGAGTCCATTTGCACAAAAAAGGGGGTAAATTGATGACCAAGTTGACAAAAAGTTATGGAATAATAAACAATACAGTTATAGTGCTTAATCTCAATACCACTTCTTTTGCCAAAAACCAAAAAAAAAAAATCAAGTTCACATAGGTTGATAGGTATAACAAAACAAAGTGTCAAGGTAAATGGGAGTATGGGATAATTGTTCAGCATGACAAGAGCTCACTGCAAAGTGCAAATATTTGAATGCTTCTGATCCTATGTGATAGCTCTTCAGCTTTGCTGAGATGATTATAGTTCCAGAAGAAACATAAGTGTAATGAGCTTATACACAAAGGGAAAGCAAGGGGATCAAAGAATGGTCAAGGTACCGCATCTATCTGGTTTTATAATTCTTCTGGAAGAATACTGAGAGCTAATGTATATTGAGCTAGGATGCATGACAGTCTATCAACATTTCAAAAGAAAATTTCAAGTTCCCCTATGAACTAGTAAGTACTGCAAACTGAACCAAATATATAACCAGCTTAAACATTATTTCGTTGTGTATTCACTTATCAGAAGTTAAGAACCAATCAATCCAATTCAAAGTGTATCCTATTATGAGAGCACAAAAGTCACAAGGTATATAAAGAATGGCATAGATGCACTCCAAATTTTTAATATACCAGTACTCCAGCTCTTATAACTATTTTAACATACAGAATCACATAGATCCAGTCAATTGTTTCCGTGCATACATAAATACTTTTTGGAGTGCTAACATTTTAGCAACAGTAAGTATCACAGTGCAAAATATTAAGAAATATCTACACAGCATAAATAAAGAACACAAAAACAACTTACACTGGGAAGGTAATCTCAACTCCTACACCAGCAATGATCCTTCTGACACGGATTGTGGTGTGAACACCAGCTTTGTGCTTTGAGATGATTATGCCCTTAAAGAGCGACAATCTCCTCTTGTTGGGCCGTTGCTGCAAGATATGCTTCAGGTATCAGTTTTTGTCCAATTAGGAATAGACCAAGCATCACACTGAAGATGGGGAATTTTTACCATTCTAAGCTCAATGATATCGCCGGGCCTCAGATCCGGTACAGTCTTCACCTTCTCTGCCTCCTCAATGAACTGCTTATTTAGAATCTACAACGTGAAAATAATACAAGGAATAAGGACATTGCATATCAAGCTTCAGTGCTTCACAAAATCATAATGGAATATATATATACCAACACAATGAATGAACAACCAGGGATTTCGCAAAAACAGTCAAAACACTAAATTTATACCCCGCCATGTGACCGTGTTAATGAAACAGTGCAACTGTCCAAGAAAACAGAGAATTAAACAAAGCCCATCAAAGATATTAGACACGTTACTGACTTCTCTGCATTATCAGGGTCTCCAGGACAGGACTACATGTATATTAAGAAGTTTGCATAAATCGTGAGAAAATAAGCTCTTCACTTCGTCCATTACTAGTTCCAATGGGCGGCTGCTCAGAGGCTATGCTGCCAAGAACTAAACAAGCGACTCGTAAGCAGTCGACACAGAGAACTAAATCCAAAAATCATGCAAAGATATGCTACTCGATAAGACGATAACCTGCTGCCTCGCAGCCAACATTTTCAGTTTTCACATCTCCAGTTCTCCAATCCCGGATACTAATCAATTTCATGAAAATCCCGCGCAAGAAATTCTCACCCCAATTATCTCGCCGAACTTAACCTTCGGCTTGCTCGGCGGCGGCGGTTCCTCTGCCACTTGTTCCTCGGCCTCCGCCACAGATACAGCCCCCTCTTCAGATTCAGCTGAGGCAGTAACAGGCTCCGGTTCTCCGGCTTCGGCATTGGCGTCAGCGCGGGCGACTATGTGGGTGGTCCGGCGAGGGGAAGCGCACAGGGAGAGCCGGCGGAGTGAGGCGGCCACGGCCAGGACCTGCGGCGGCGCCGACCGGTGGGTCAGGAAGGCGTGGGGAAGCAAGACGCCGGAGACGGCGGTGGCGGAGGCGGCAGCGGCGGCCATCGGAAAGTCGAGTCGGGCCAACGTGTCAGCGGCGGAGCATGGAGCGGAGGGGAAGGCGCGTCGCCGCGGCGGGAGGAGGAGGATTGGGGAGAGACGCTATCCGCCTATCTCTTTGTGGGACTGGGGCTGTGACGCTGCACGCGGGCCCGAGACTTCTATCCAGGAGTGAGATCGGAGCCGTTGGTCCAGGTGAGTCCCATTTGCTTGAAGGGTTAATATGGATTTTTCATGAAAAATCAGTGCATTGTAGAACTTGTAAATTCATCTTATTTCTAGTTAGAACATTTAGAACCTTGGATACATAGACAATAGACATCCAAAATGTCTTAAGGACTTGCCTTTTTATGCACATTGAACCAGTCATGAATAGCTTTTATTCTTGGTTTTTTTAAATCAAAAGACACTACTTTTCCATTCATGTATTGTTCAGTGTGGGTAAAAATACTTGACTAATACTAGAGTAGGTTAAGAGCAAACAGTATTTTAAGAGCATCTCCAATAAATTAGTCAAAAAATTAGCTAAATTTAATAATTTAGTTATTCTTTAAAACAAATTTAACAAGAAAATACTAGAGTAATCCAATAGACTCCATAAAGTATAGCCAATGAGGTAGGCTATACAAAAGTAGAGCAAATGAAATGAGAGGTTGAGCTACTAAATTTGAAGAGTCGTTTACCGAGTTTGTTGAATATGCCTTTTTCTCTAACAATAGCTACATGTACTTTTAGAAAACGTTTGGCTAATCTATTGGATATGCTCACCAAACCCAACGCCATCCGAAGAAAAAAATAAATCGAAGAAAAAACATGCTCCAAAGAAAAGTGGCATAGCGGGACGCCTCCTCCCCTTAGGTCCTTGCCTAGCGCAGTCCTAGAGCTGCCGCCGTCGACCACCGCTAGTCCTCCTTCCTTCTCTTCCGACATCATTTTGGGGATGAAGGGAGTGAGGATATATTGTTTTTAATAAATTTTTCTTAGTAGAACGAGTATACGATTAGTCTCTTCATGCCAAAATTTTTAGTATTGGTGGTTTATCTTCTTCTTCTCTCTGGCGACGGTGAAGGGGAAGGCTGGAAGCGTCTTGTTCAAGATGGCTCTGTTGAAGATGAGGGCAACAACTTCAGCGTCAGCATCTTCATCGATGTGACGACATGGAGACTTTTATTTCTGAGCGGCGGAGATTCGGTGCCATGGAATAATTTTCTCCGGTCTATTCCGTCTTGCTGTGGTTAGCTTTGGCCACAATAAAGGACCAGGAAGAACAATTTTCAAATTAGCCTTTGTCATTCTACGGTGGCAGAAAGGAGGAGGAAGAATAGAAGGAGAAGATCCTCAATTATGAATGGTGGTCGTCGTTCTCGGGCCGGTATTTTATTGTTGATTGTTTGCCTGGGTGGTCAACTGGCCATCCATACTGCAAAGTAGGTAACAGATTAGGTTTTAAGGTGTACTATTATCGCGTGGGTACTTTTTTTTTATATATAAATCTAAAGTACTTATAGTATCTTGATCTACCTAGTTATCAGAATATAATATAATTCTTCATTCGAAAAAAAAATTAGCATAGCGTGAAAAAACCGGCATAAAATTGGTTTCGTGATGAAATCAGCAGACAGTGAGTCGTGCCCATAACCAACTGGAACGCGTGTCCAGCGCCTCGACCCGTCTCTCCGCCACGTCCTCTCTCTTCCCCTTCCTTCCGTTTCGTTCCGGCCTTTCCCCACGGCCCCACCGGCCATTGCCCCCCGCCTCCGGCCCCCGTGACTTCCAACTCCAACTGCACCGCGAATCCGCAATGACGAAGCCGCCGGCACCGGCGGTTCCGTCGCCTGAGCCGCCGCGCCTCGCCGGTGGGCGTGGCGGGCCGCGCGGCCTCCGATCCCTGCCGGCGCTCTCCTACAACACCCACCGCGCCCTCGTCCTGGGGCTCACCTTCCTGGCCTACGCGCTCTACCACGCCTCCCGCAAGCCGCCCAGCATCGTCAAGCGCGAGCTCGCCCGGTCGTGGCCGCCATTCGCGGACCCGGCGCTCCTCGGCGCCACCGACGTCGCGTTCCTCACCTCCTACTCCCTCGGCATGTTCGTCGCCGGCCACCTCGGCGACTGCCTCGACCTCCGCCGCTTCCTCGCCTTCGGCATGGTCGCCAGCGGCGCCGCCGTCGCGCTCTTCGGCGCCGGATACTTCCTCGGCCTGCATTCCCTCGCGTTCTACGTCGTCGCCCAGGTCATCGCCGGCCTGCTCCAGTCCACGGGCTGGCCCTCCGTCGTCGCCATCGTCGGCAACTGGTTCTGCGGCCGGAGGCGCGGCCTCATCATGGGTGTATGGAACGCGCACACCTCCGTCGGCAACATTACCGGATCGCTTGTCGCCGCCGCCATGCTTGGGTACGGCTGGGGATGGTCGTTCGTCGTCCCCGGTGGGCTCATTGCGCTCGGTGGCGTCCTTGTGCTTTTCTTCCTCGCACCATACCCCCAGTACGTCGGCTTCAGCCCGTCGCCGATTGGACCTGTCACTGATGAGAGCACCGACGGGGAGGACACCAGTGCTGCGGGTGGTGCTGGGAAGGACAGGCGGGACGCCGTGGGAATTTTTAAGGCACTAACCATTCCCGGTGTGGTCATCTTCGCGCTCTGTCTGTTCTTCGCCAAACTAGTTGCCTACACATTTTTGTACTGGCTCCCATTCTATTTGAGCCAGACTGGTAAGGCCTTGCTTTTTATTTCAACGAGTTTGTTCTGTATCTGAAAGAAATTTAGAATTGGACACAGCCTCGGTTATCATATTAGATTAGATCGATATGAATTGCTCTGCATTTGGTCAATTGTTAGCTTCCTGCTCTGCATTTGGTTAGGTTGATATGGTTCTTTATGAAAGTTACCATATTTGTTTGTGATTGAATTTTGATTGGGGTAGACATGAACTTACATTGTAGAGTAGCATGTGGTGGTAGTTATGCTGCAGTAGTAGTATTATGTTTTGCCGTATATCAGGCGTGCAAGATATATGTAGCACATATAAAAGGCAAAATGGTAAGAATTTATGTTCTGCTAGATAATCAGTTTATCCTTATCCAGACTCCAGCGTATCCTGTGTGCATCTGTATAGGTTTTATCAGAGGTTCAGAGCTGATGTTTCTTTTGCTGAAGTTAAGAATGGACAAACAATAACTTGACTTGCATTTTGATTTTAATGTACCATGACTCACACATTTATCTGTTGTTCTGTTTATCTGAAATTCTGAATACAACTTGTGTTTTCAAGTCAAATGCATCGGTATTATCCATACTGCATTGTAGTGTCTCCAGATGGCTTGTGTGATTGTCTTATAAGTTGTAACCTTGTTTTTTGTGGAATTACTGATACTGTGCAGGACATCTGAACTTTATTAGCTTCCTGGATTCGACATTTTAAAATGACACTTCTTTTGACATTGTAATTTTTTCCAGCTATTGGAGGCCAGTATATGTCAGCTGCATCTGCTGGATATCTATCAGTTTTGTTTGATGTAGGTGGAATAGTTGGGGGAGTTCTAGCTGGCTTCATATCTGACCAGCTCAATGCTAGGGCAACCACTGCTGCAATTTTCATGTACTTGGCGATTCCATCTCTTTTCCTCTTTCATGCATATGGTAGTGCCTCAAAAGCGACAAACATTGGCTTCATGATGATCAGCGGCCTGTTTGTTAATGGACCCTATGCGCTCATAACAACTGCTGTTTCTGCTGATTTGGGCACTCACAAATCCCTAAAAGGAGATTCTCGCGCATTGGCCACGGTAACTGCAATTATAGATGGGACAGGATCTCTTGGTGCTGCATTAGGACCATTCATAACGGGGTTCATTTCAAGAAAAGGATGGGACTCAGTATTCTTAATGCTTGCACTTTGTGCACTGGTTGCTGCTGTGTTGTTGTCAAGTCATGTGAAAACAGAAATTCCTCAGATCATCCAGAAGTGGAGAAATCGCTCAACTAATACGCAGAATGGAAATGCAGGTAATGACTATAGGCAGCAGTGTTGCATATGTCCCATTCTAAATACTATCATAAAAGCTTAGTGATTTAGTATATTGTGCTGAAGTTCTTCTTGCTCCTTGCCTAATAGATCCTGGTGTTCAGCCACTTCTAGTGGGCGAAACTTGATGGGGAGATCTTTTGGTGCTGGACCTAGTGCGAGACAGTTTTGTCGTGTTGTTGTAAGTTGAGGTAACTGGAGAAAAGCCAAATCAGACCATGATAAGGAAATGGTTTCTGTCCCTAATGCTTATTGATCTGAGCAAACAAGGAGTGGGATATAATCTGTTTTCTCAAAATGATGGTATAGTCCATTGCAGTAGAATTTTTGGATACATCAATCTGTTGTATAAAAATATACTGTATATCTTTAGCGTATCAAATGTACTTCAGGGATTTAGATGAACCTAGGAAGATAGAACAATCACTTACAGTCTGAGATACAGATGAAGGCTGTGTGCACATTATCAATAAAATCCAGTAGGGGCAAGCCCCTCCTGTTTCACTTAAAAAATAATAATTTCAATGATTTGTGTTTTTGCCCTTGATGGTAACTGTTTAGCTGAACAGGGTCCAGGAATCCGGCCATTTTGCAGTAGCGTGGAATGACCAGCGTTATGCTACTTTTATTTTATTTTGTGACTTAAGCTGACATGTAATTTGGTTATGGACTTAATCAGATGCATACTCTATGGACTGATGGATTGAACGAACAATCTGCGGCAGTGGCTTGGATTGAGGCCGGGTTCACTACGTTGCAGCCTCTTTGGTCGCAAAGCCTGAGAATGATGTAATCCTCTATGTAAAACCCAGTAGTTTAATAGGTTCGAGGATCGATGCTGATGGCCTCTCGCCATGGGCGTCGGTGCCTTTGTTGTAATTTGTTTAACTTCCTCTTAATGAAATACGGGTGAATGGCCGGGTGAATGGCCGGATCGCGAAAAAAAATAACCAACAATCTGCCCCCAATACAGAACATGGTGATGGACTGAGATTTAGTATATTGTGCTGATGTCAATAAAATCCAGTAGCGTTTTTGCCCGTTTTTCTTTCTAATTGAGAAACACTGAACTGAAGGCAAATGGTTCCAGAAACACTGAACTTTATTCACATAACTGCAATGTAGCGTGAAGCGTGATGGGCTGATGGATTGAACGAACTTGTTAGTCAGATGCATACTCTATGAAGCGCCGCTAGTTTGATAGACAATACAATCATAAATTCATAAATAATGGATATTAACTGTACATTGGATCTTGCAGACATATATGCTTTGTGCCTATTCTGAAATTGAAACGCTAAACTGTTAATCTTTCCAAAACAAAGAAATCAGCCCACCATTTCAGTTATTAGCCAATAACACTACAGAAACATCATACACAGTACGATTCTACAGGTTGGTCGTACTGACCCTGAAGTTCGTTGCCACCTGCACATCGGAGGCGTATGAGAAAGGACTTCAAAAATCTGGCAGCAGAAACAAACACAATTTTTTTTTTTTTTTTGAGAGGCAGAAACAAACACAATTGCTCAAGCAGACAGGCAAGAAGAAGCAGCCAACTAGTAGCCCAGTAGCAATACTGGAGGCAACAACAAAAAGCAACAGAGAAGGTGAAGGTGTACCTCGACCAACGCAACACTGAAGTTAACAATCCAACAAGAGGCAGGTGGCCGGGCAACAAGCAGAACTGCAAGAAGCCCCAGCTCCAGGGCAACTGCAGCTGATAGTGAATGGTATTGGGCTGGGCCTGTTGGCTCACGGAAAATTTGCTCGTGTTCACCGACATTTACCAATGAGGCTGGGTTTCAGCAAAGTGGTAGAGGTAGGAGGTGGTAGCAGCTCTTGCAGCCACTCATCAATGCTTGGATCACGGAAAGTTTGCTCGGGGCCGGCTTCCCTGCCCCCGCCTAGCCCTGGGAATGGATCGGGATCCGGCCCCAATCCTAGTCCAATCCTATTTGATTAGGCAAAGGATCCTATCCCAACCCAACCCACAGTGTAATTATTTAACTCAATCCGATCCTATCCAACTAGTGCATGCAGTCCTAACCCACACAAAATCCTTTTAAAGCCCTCGGGCCGATCCAAACTAGGATCCAAGGGCCTTAACAAGTTGGTCTGTACATTATGGTTGCATACATACGCTAGGATCTCATCAGCGAAACAAAAAGACCAGCAAGGCTTTAACAAAAAGACCAGCAAGGCTCGCTGCTTGCCTGCCGCTCCTCGATCAGCACCTACCCCGCTCCTGTCAGTTACTACTACAAGTTATGAACAAAATCCTAAAATACATAAATTAGGCAATCTTAATGCCTGGAAGTTCTCTAGCAACAGAGAGAATTCTTCAACAGTCCTGCAAGTGCAAAATATATATATGTACCAGAGAAGAGGGGCAGGCTCTTAACACCAGCTGGACATTCAGGTTACAGTAAAACTAAAAGAGAAAAAACTTTCATATGCATTGTATAGAGCACTTGATAGTAGTTATATCAAGAAATAATGAACAGACGGCTATACAGTCCAACTGTTTAAAAAACAGATGCCACTATGCCAGACGGCTCATATGTTCTTCTGCTTATTAGACTCCACAGAAAGCCTTGAGTTTATCTTGGTGGCGAGCACCTTCTTCAGAAACACAGAAGCAGACGAAGTCCTGGTTGTCGTGGGGCTTGAAACGGGTAGGGTGTTCGTCGTCCACAAGCTCATCCGCCACCTGAACCTTGAAATGGGGTATCGAGAACAGCATCACCGAGTATCTGGTGACATCCCCGGCGACAGTAATTCGATGGAACGGAGCGTAAAGACGGTCATTTGTCCATGCCTGCAGTAAGAAGAAAAGAGTAGCGCATAAAGTTCAGAACTCAGAAGATAGGATCAGTGTAGAAATGGATGGAGCGAGAGAAGCTGAATGTTCTCTGATGTTGAACATTTCAGGCATGATCTGTGGTTTCAAAATGATTGGGGCAAGCTAAGTTTGTCCTACTTATGTACGAACTCAATGCCTGGAATATCTATACACATGATTCCAGTGTTGCATATGTGAAAAAACAAACAGGTCTAGAAGATGTCCCAAATAGCAGCAAAAGTGCTTCGGGTGA
>JAKNSH010286748.1:0-15009 GCA_027790015.1 Cymbopogon flexuosus
ATAATAACTTAAATGGGATATATGTTCCTACTGTTAAACTAACTGTGTTGCTACTGTTAAACAGGTAATAACTTAATAAAGGATATATGTTGGACACAAGGCATATAAACAGGCCAAGTAATAATTCTTTTGCGTTTCATAACAACTAGCGATCAAACTTGATAAAGCGCTCCATGCTTCCCATGGATGAAGCTCGTATCGAGGGACTCTTATCAATGATTATGGAAAAAGTGGGTAGCTTTCGGACATGCTTCAATGCTGCCTCTGCAATACGCCGTGTTCTGGAATCTCCATGTTGGAAAGCATGAACGAGTGCAGATACCAGACTGTGATCGGTTGAAGCAGCTTGGGCGATATCCTCTGCCCGCAGAATCCTCTCCACAGCCCACGTCACCCTGTGCTGAAGATTGCCCGTCGGATTTTCCTTCAAGATGTCAAATATAGGTGCAACTCCATTAGACCTATGGATCACTGAAACGCCTTCTGCAGTCTCCACTCCATCTTCAAGCAGGGTGCAAAGAGCACCCAGAGCTGCTTCGACAACCTTCTTGTTAGAGTGATTCAAACAATGAATCAGTCGTTCCACAGCTTTCCCTTCCAGGATACAGAAGTTGTCCCTAATCGAACAGACTCCAGAATGAACACGACAAAATTGAATATTTGGTGGTTTCCTCCCAAATAGTACAAGTTTAGACCTCTGTTCACTATCATCAAATTTCGGCGTACTAGTCAAGTACTTAGATTCTAACGAGAGATTCATCAATGCCTTTGCAGAGACCACTTGTACCTCGTCAAGCCCATTCAGCCGAAGCAAGCTAGTGAACAAGGCAGCAAGGTTGTACTCCCGAGCCAGGGAAACACATCGGGGTTCATCCCGCAAGACATATGTTATCCTTGCCAAGACTTTTGCAAGGGTCTCAAGCAGTGCACTATCATAGATGTTACTTCCAGCATCCCTCCGGTAGATGCTTAAAACCTTACTGGCGACTATCTTGAAAGCCCCTTGCTCCATTAGCTCTCTAGTGATGTGCTTGTCCCTTTTTGGAAGGTTTGCCAGAATCTGAAGTGCAGCATCTTGCTCATCTGCGTTTCCATCATTTAGCAATGCAACTTTAACTAAGCAGCCAAATAGTGTTGGACTTGCACGGAAGACTTGAGCAATCTCATGGTCCAGGTGGAATGATATTTTGTATATCAGCTTTATGGATGCAGTGCGGCTTTCCTGATGATCACTCTCAACAAATTGCACCAAGTTGGTGATAGCACCAGAAGATTTTATAGCTGAGACAATTGATAATACTGTCCCTTTGGAACTGCTCAGGGTATCAAAAAATTCAAGAAGCTTGCACTGTATTGGAGGTGAGGTATTACTGACCAGAAGAAGTAGGCTGTGAACAATGTCTTCAGACACCAGAGTACGGTCTCCGTCAAGGGGTACTGTCCCAAAGTCAACGCCAGATGCAACCAGATTAGCTAGAACTGCAGCTGCAGCCTCTTGCAACCTCGGTGGAAGGAGACTGGTGCGATTGATAGAGAGAACTCGGAAAAGAGGGAGAAGGACATTTTCCTCTATAAGAACCTTGGCACTCTCTGCGTTGGCGGATATATGCTCCAACACCTTGAAAGCAACTTCTTTTGCTTCCAAGTTTCCCTTCTCAACAATACCACCAAATAAGGAACCCACCCTTCGGGCAACTAAGATCTTCAAGTCATTAGACAAAACAATCTTTTCTAGAGATGATGCCATAAGCAGCTGCTTTTCTGGAGAACCTGATCAATTTGTAGAAAATATATCATAGCGTGAGAAACCAGTAAAGCACTTCCATAGTTAACAGTGTAAATTAACAAGTTCATCAATGCTAAAAGATGTGGGAGCTTACTATTAATCCTACCATCATATTCATATATAAACAACTTATTAAGATAGTATCACATTGAACAAGTAATACTGGTAGGGAAGGAGATGTCACCTTCAATAAGCAGGTTAAGTAGAGGTTCCAGCCTGCCATTTTCAGCCATCTGCACGGCATTGTTTTCGCACCTGTCCAAATTCTCAAGTGTCCTTTCAGCCTTCTCAGCTATTGTTGGATTGCCAGCTCTGCTTCCAGACACCTTGCCCAGTATAAGTACGGCTCCATTCAATTCACTTATCTTTCCACATACTAGCTCAGACTTGGAAAGGTCGCACAATGCAGAGACTGCCAATTCCCTCTCCTGACAATCCTCACAATCGATGAACTTGATGATTGTGCGAATGGTGTCCCCTTCCGACACAGCTTCCTGAAAAGGATGAAGAGACATGCTGTCAATACTATAGTTATCATCCACGACCACCAAACACACACTCAATTCCGTTGTCTCCTTTCACCTACCCTGTCTTGATCAGTTCCTCTGGCAAATTCCTGAATAGCTTCCAGCGCTCTGAGCCGCACCATGGCGCTGCCGCTCCTCAGCATGGCACCAACCATGGGTATCATCCCCTCGTCACGCACCGTGCGCCTGGCCACCCGCCCTCCGCTCCACCCTCGCACAACGCAGGCCAACGCCCGCACCGCCTCTTTCTCCGCGGCGTCCTTGGTGAGCCACCGGCAGGCCCTGCGGAGCTCGTCCCTCTGCTGCCTGTCCGTCCACTCCGCGATGGCGCTCCGCAGCGCCAGGACGGGCCTCAGGTCCGCCCTGTGCACCTCCCGCATCGTGACCGGGCAGCACGGCCCCCTGCCGAGGTCGCGGCACTCGGAGAACCACCTCGCGATGGCCTCCCGCTCGAAGGCGTGGCCGGTCTCGATCACCACCGGGTCCCGCATCACCTGCATGGTGATCGGGCAGACGAACGCCGTCAGCGCCCCGTCCTCCTCCTCCTCCTCCTCCTCGTGCCCGTCGTGACCGTCTGCAACTGCAAGTCGAAGATCAAAGAACCAAAAGATTCCCACGTCAGCAATCCGTCGAGCACCGTGAGGGCGTGAAGACGTCATTCGCGATGGACGGGCTACTTTACCTTGATGTTGGCGCCACGATCCTTGGCTGCGGTGCCGCTCCATGGCTCGGGGAGGAGGAAGAGGAAGCAGCAGCAGCAGGCGTCAGTGGAGTTGACTGGGCGGGCGCCATTAGGTTTCGCGGCGTAGTTTAAACAGGGGGAGTTGAAATGGGAGTGGCGATGGTTGGCGGAATGACGCAGCGCACACGGGAACGCCGGCGTCTTACGGTGGCGATGGATGACGCGCGAGGAGGGTCGGTTGGAGACGTGGGCAGCTAGGCGGCGAGGCTGACGGTGGTGGCCCGCCGATAGCCGGCGACTGGGCAAGTGGCCATGGACGATGTGGGGGGTGGTGAATCGGCGGTGATGGGAACTGCTCCGCTGACACGCGAGATGTAACATTTTTGTAATCCGGGTTTCGTGCGTGTACCAGGCCAACATTCGTCCCTCTCGCTTTGTTTGACTGGTCGTAACGTAAACGATCAAACGAAATTACGGTTGACTTGGGAAGGTGGAACGAAGGCAAGCGACAGCCTCAACGGTAGACTTTGTCACCGTAGGCCGGTGGGTAAATTTTTAGTACCGTGGTCATGGACACTAGGTGGAAATGGGCTGGGGCCTTTCTCCCCAAGCCTCCTCCACACCTGCGTCGTTGCGTGTGGTCAGGCAGAACGGCCCGGCCCTGCCGCCTTCCTGTAACTGCTCAGCCTGGCCCAGTGGCCCATCTCCTTGCTCTGATCTCTCTTGTCTCCACGGCCTACCGGGGGCACGCCACACGCCACACGCCACCAGCTGAGAGTAGCACGGCCACGATACGACACAGTGTACCGCACGAAACGACCCTTTGTACTGGGCTATACGCGGGCAGCCTTGGTGTACTTGCACGTTCGAACTGGCGGCCCGAGACACGGAGGTTCTCACTTCTCAGCAAACATGACTTGAGTGCACGTTTCAAATCCTCAAACCCACAGACACTGAACTCCCCCCGCTTCCCTTTCAATCTTATTCTCGTTTTCTGAAAAATCAAACATACTCAACTTTTATTACGTACATGCGTATATATAATAATTTCAATATTTATATTTCATAACTAGTATTATTAGATTGACTGTCCCATTCATTTTTTTAACTGACATAGATCACATAAATGACAAATAATAAGGGACACAAGCTAAAGTCCCGAGGTGAAGTGCGCAAACCACAAACCCTGTAAGGCTGTGTGAGCTGTTTCACACAACGTACAAGTGGCGCCTTTTTTACATTTATTTACACCGGTAGCAACGTTTCTCGCCGAAGTTACAGTACACCGATAGCACGAAACAAGTTTTTAAAGCTACCACCACACCAGGTCACGGAGCGCGTGCACTGTCACGCGCACACGTGCCGGCCTCTGCACCATTTGACCGGCGGCAACAAGCCAACAAATGCCGTGTCGTAGCGCCACCGGCCCATCACCATCCAACCGCGGGGCCTCTAGACCAAAGCCACAGCCCATCAACCCACGCAGATACTGCGCCGAAGCCAACCCGCCATCAGCTGACATGTTGTCCCCACGTAGACCTGGCCCCATCTTTCAGCGAGATAGCGATTCAAACTCAATCCACAGCCACGCACGGGAGAGGCGGAGAAAGCAATTAGCACCGCGATTTTAAAATTATAATTTAATTTAAAATTAAAGCGCCCTAATCACAATTAAGCAGGGGCCTTTCCTTTCCCGGTGGTGGCGGAACGGTCACTTCTCGTCTTCTCCGGCCGGCCCTCCTGCCCGACCACGAGCGCGTGCGTGCAAATTGCTAGAGGCACCCGCCCACCCACGTTTATAAAGCGGAGGAGGCCCAGCCTGTCTTCTCCCCTCACGAATTCGAATCCGCCGGAGGTGGAGGAGACAGCAGCAGCAGCAGCAGCAGCCTTGGTGGGTGATGGCATCGCTGTTCGGCAACGGCGGCTACAGCTACTCCTCGGGGTCGGAGGGGGAGGACGAGGACGAGGGCACCGAGGGGTACCGGAAGGGAGGGTACCACGCCGCCCGCCCCGGGGATCGCTTCGCCGGCGGGAGATTCGTCGCGCAGCGGAAGATCGGCTGGGGCAACTTCTCCACCGTCTGGCTAGCCTACGACACCCTCCACAGCGTACCCCCTAATTCCTTTTCTTTATTATTACATCACTCTCGTCTCGTTCTTGGTTGATAGACAATGATTTCCTTTTACCATTTGCGTGTTCTTTATGCAACCTTCTGCACTTGCTCTCGGTTGGTCCGGTGCCTTTTGGGAATATGGAGGGTTCGGTGCGAGTCGTTCGTTGTTTGGGAGGTTCCTGTTATGTGAATCGACAACACTGCAGCTCTGTCTGCTCAGCCCTGTTTTATTGCTAAATGCTAATATATTGTGTTTAATTTCTGCTCGCGACAAGAATTTGCGAGCACATATGAACAAGTGAACGATGGTGCTTTTGATCCAAAGATCGTAGTTTTCCATCACATCGATTGCTGATGCCCATGTTCAATTCCGATCTGTGACCAACTTCGTTGTATCTCGTCTATGTGACTGTAGTTTTGCATCAAGTTACTGATGCCCATGTTCAATTACGATATGTGACGTGTCCAAAGATTGTAGTAATTGATATGCCGCGATTACAAATTTTGCAGAGATTTGTCGCCCTGAAGATCCAGAAGAGCGCCAGGGATTACGCGCTCGCGGCTCTCCACGAAATCGAGCTGCTGTCAGCTGTAGCCAAAGGAGACCCGACGAATTCCAAGTGCGTGCTGCGGTTGTTGGACCATTTCAAGCACGCTGGCCCCAACGGGAAGCACGTTTGCCTGGTCACCGAATTCCTCGGTGACAGCCTGCTTCGGCTGATACGATACAATCGGAATAAGGGCATTGGGCTGAACAGAGTGAAGGAAATCTGTCGATCAATCCTGGTCGGCCTTGACTACCTGCACAGCGAGCTCGGCATCATCCACACCGATTTGAAACCAGAGAATGTTCTTCTGGAGTCGACAATTAACCCGGCCAAGGACCCAGTGCGCTCTGGGTTCACACCGATCCTTGATAGACCTGTGGGGAACCGGTATGGTGGTACAGTGGTCAGTTTCAGCGAGAAGATGCTCAGGATGAGAGCAAGGCGTGCAGTGGCTAAGATTTCGCAGAGACGGGTTTCCATTGGTGGGGTTGGGGCAGAACTAGAGAAAGAGAGGTGCCTAGATGGGATCAGCTTGAAGTGTAAGATTGTCGATTTCGGGAATGCCTGCTGGGCCGATCAACAGCTCGTTGGTGAAATACAGACTAGGCAGTACAGAGCTCCAGAGGTTATCATTGGTTCTGGGTACTCGTATTCCGCTGACATGTGGTCGTTTGCTTGCATAGCCTTTGAGCTTGCCACCGGTGATTTGTTGTTTGCTCCCAAGAACTGCCAGGGATGCAGCGAAGATGAGGTACAGTAAAAAGCAATTTCCTTTTTGTCTGTAGAATAATTTTTCTTATTAACTGCTTAGGATCAACAGTTGCCATACATGCTCAAAATATTACCTTTTTTTGTGGTATTGTCGACGTTGACAAATTTCATGGCAATACGATATGCTAAGTTTCTTGATCCTTTATATTTGCAGACAGCACAATGTTTGGTGTGTTCATTCACTAAACTTTCAAACACTCCCTTGCAATTATTTAGGCATTTACAAAAATTGCACTGACACAAATATATGTATCAGATATTCAGATGGTGGGGCACTTCAGAATTTAAAACAACATATTCAATCCTGTAAAAGATGTACCCAACCTGACAGCTGCCAACCTGGCTACTGAAATCTTTATGGAAATGAAATAAGAACTAATCGGTCCACTCTGGCAGTATTTAAATGAACATACCAGCTTTGATGTGCAACATTTGAGGTGCACTATGAGATGCCGTTATGCAAACAGATGTTTATTGTGATAATATGCTTCTGGGTTCCTTTCTATTATGATCTTACAAAATAACTTACACTACAGTATGTAGATTCAAATTGAAGAACTGGGTTAGAATCGTTTTGTATAGCAATTGTTAGCAGAAACTGCTAACTGCATTTTGTCAATTCTACTGAAGGTTGCAGAAAAGGGGCTGAACTTGCTTGCTGTTCTCTTTGTACTGACCTTTTCTTTCTGGAAAAACAAGATCAAGCTATATAATTCTGGTTTCTGGATGTAGCCTTGCAAAAATTGAAGTACCAGTTGTTCTAAAAAAAATAAAATAAAATGATACCAGTGGACTAACAAATAATTAGTTGCATGTAAAGGTTTTTTCTGTTCTGTTACTTGCTTGATTGCTCTATTCATGTGAATTTGATGTCATGCATATTTAAGAACCTATGTCAATTATGCTCCTAAATCGATCAGCTCTGGATGTTGAGTTCTATTTATCAAGCCTCCTGTTATCTTTTTTGTTATCGTCATTTAATCAACTGGTCGGTCTGTTTGTTACCTATTTTACAGGACCACTTGGCTCAAATGATGGAAACTCTTGGGAAGATGCCTCGGAAGGTTACAAAAGTCTCTCGTTCTCCCTTTAGCCAGCTATCTGAATTCCCTTCTGATTTTGTTTTGCTGTCTTTCAGATTGCTACCTCAGGAACCCGTTCCAAGGATTACTTTGATCGGCATGGAGATTTAAAGAGGATCAGGAGACTGAAGTACTGGCCCCTGGACCGTGTACTTGTAGAAAGGTATAATTTCACCGAACCCGACGCCAAAGGGTTCTCTGACTTTCTTAGGCCGATGCTAGATTTCACTCCGGAGAACAGGCCATCTGCTGCGCAGTGCTTGAAACACCCTTGGCTTAACTGATCCAACGCTTACGGAAGTCTAACCGGTAGACGGTACTGATGTTTACATACATAAAAAGGAGTGCAAGCGCTGTCGAAGGCTCTTTTGTGACTGGGATTGCAGATATATCCACGAACTTGATGTAACCAAGGCTGAGAATCAGGAACCACTTTTTAGGTGCACAACCTGATGAAGACGCGACATATTCAGCTTCTTCATTCTCACTATATTATTAGCAAACGTTCTGCTGGCGTAGTTGGGGTGCAGACTGCAGAGCTAATGCGATGGTAACCTACATGCGTGTTAGTAGGGCCGAAATATTGATGTAATATTATTCTTTGGTGAGCCAGCAACCTTTTCCTTTAGCTGAGAAGATGAACTGCTACATCACTGCAGTGTAGTGCTTCAACTTGTCCAATGGATTGTGTGCTGTAAAGCTACTTGTCAGCTTAGCAGCGTTCCAGGAACACGCTGTAGCATGCCGCAAGCATGCTATGTTAATGTTTGAAATTAAAAAAAAACTTCCTCACCTTAAATTCTAAATTAAATTGGTTCACTTGATGTAAATAGGTCATGCCGAGTAATTTGGAGTTTATTTTTAATTGTTCTTTTTGTCTAAGTGAAGTCAATATAGTTTCAAGTTAAAATATTTTAATAAAAACTAGATCATCCTAACCCTACATTAGCATTAAACCTAGCCCACCTACCATTACCGTAGTCGAGATAGGGCAAAGCCCATTCAGACCCACACCAGGGGTCTTCCTCTTTTGCAATGGGTCTTCTTCCGCTGAATTAGACTGTGCCAAACGTCTAACCCTATTTGCTTGAACTTATCAGACATTAGCATAATGTTTTTCTCTCACAACAAAAGCATCATTCGGCTTATCAGCCGCAAAAAACCATCCAGCGAACAAGAAATGCTAGCTTGACTCTATCCACATGGATGGTGATACTTTTCTGAAGCCAATGCTTTTTCTTTCCTCTCGTCGGTGAACGAACCTTTGTGTTCGTTCATCTAAAAAACAAGTTTGTCGTCTCTCACATGTACACTTCTAGTTGTTGCCAAGAAAGTATAGAACCTTTCTCTTTTCACCTCCTTCACCACCTCAAAGTGTCCTGGAATAGAGGTTGGTAAGGGAGGCAAAGCACGGTCACACCCTCATCGTTCACGACCACCTCTTTCCTGTCTTCACCAAGCATGCGATGAGTTGGGCCTTGGTTCTAATTTCTCGTGGGGATTTGACTAGGAAAAGACGTTCTGAAGGGATTCATGATGCTCATCCCTTAGCTGGATGACATTTATAGTCGTTTATTTTGAATTTTTTTTCTTGTTTACCTCGATCGGGTAGGCTCGTGTTAGACTAGTTTTGAAAAAGATTTGGGAGACGTGATTTGTGTTGATTTTTTATTTGAATGGTGCATCCATGTTTGTTTCCATTGTATTTTCTTTCTTCATGTGTTCCTCCTGTTGAAAAAAGGGGAGAAAATTTCAAAAAGTCACGTGCAGAATTGTTAAGTGGAGGGAACGAAAAGAAACCGGAGAAGGACACGCGGCGGGAACGTTCAAAACAATGGTGATTCACGAGAAAAACGGACCCAGGTTTCTAGGGCTGATGATCCAGACCGAGTCACTTTAGTGTTAAATGGGACAAAAAAAATTTGCGGCAGACAAGAAAATAGACTCGGACGTAAAAACAAGAAAATAAAAAAGAACATAGAAATAGAAACGAGAGAATTTAAATTGTAACCGAATCAATCTTTTGGTTGGATGAAAGATTTTATGCAAGAAATTTTGCTTCTTAATTTTTAGATGATGATGATGATATAGATATAGATTAATATTTTAATTATAAAATTTAAATTCTACTGCCTTTCACCATAAAATCATTCAAGTTATGTGGAATTATTTTCATATAAACGTCTGACATGATTTTTCACAATCACTTCACACTTATTTATACGGATTTTTTTAAATATATCTTTAGGCAAGGATTTAGAACAGCTTACTCATGTTGGCGAGGCTGGCCTGGTCCGGCCCGGCAAGGCAAGGCAACTCTTAAGGGCGATCGTACCAAACTACCGAATGCTCTCCCATCCATCCCCTACTCGTGCGTTCTCTCTCGGCCCCGACGACTGGTGGGCCGCCGCCGCCGCCGCCGCCGCCGCCGCCGCCCTAAGCCACGTGCTGAGGCTCTAGTTGGTCTCTTCGCCGGCGACGAGTACCCACCAGGTACTTCCACCCCTTCCCTTCCCTTCCCTTCCCTTCCCTTCAAGCTGAGCACCGAAACCCTAACCTGTTATGCTGTTAGCTATTTGACAAGCCTCCAAACTAGTTTTTGCAAAAAAATATTGGGTGTTCATGTGTACACCCATGTCCCTATACTGGATCCGCCCCTAATCTTTCTGGGTCTGCCCCTATTGGGGAGGATGGTAGGTCGTCATTCCCTCTAGGTAGTTTTGATGCCTCTGTCGCGGTACCTGTGTCTGCGAGGCTGTTTTGAGGTCCTAGCTGTTCGTGAGATTCATCGTTTGCTTCCTGTTATGCTGCTCTTGATTACATGTGTGGCCTGCTGAACTTATGCCCTTGTTTGATCCAAAAATCTGATAACCTACGGGGTTTGGTACGTGCTGTTGCTGTAAATTTATGCTACCTTTAGTGATAGCTCTTGTGCGAATGGTTGGATGCTAAAAGAAATATTGTCACGCAGCATTGTTGATTAGCTTACAGATTTCTAGGAAGCTGACACCTGGTGTTCCTTTCTTATATGGTAATGATAAATTGATAACCATACAGCATACAGTTGTTCACTTGTTTTGTTTGGTTTCTTTGTCTTTACTTTCCTTATTATCTCTAGAATCCACATTCCTATTAACTAATAATTGAACTTCAAGGTTTCATGCCACAAATCTTCTAAAATTGCAGATCTTCTAGAAGTGATAGTCAACTGAAATGCCTTTAGTATTTTAAGTCTGAGCTGTTGCAAACAAATTAATTCGGTTTAGAAAATTAACCGGAGGCTGTTCAATGCTTATACTCTTGACTTCAACATATTTTAGGTTTACTCCTTGCCTTTTGTTACGAACCCACAATAACCTATTCAATTAATTCTTTTATCCTCACTGTTTTATTATGCCCGTTATGATATTGTCTAATACCTCTTTAGTGTTTTATGAAGCAAGACACAATCGAAACAATGGTATTAGTATTACTCTTCCATAACTTGGTGGTTTGTTACAGATGGCTGGGTATATGTCAAGAGGGCCCCAAAATGGTTCTGTGTATGTCTGCAATCTACCTCCTGGAACTGATGAGAATATGTTGGCTGAATATTTTGGCACAATAGGGTTGCTAAAGGTATGGGTCTTACCAGGTAACATTTTTTCGGCCACTACTAATTCTTTAAGATTGTTTATACATTTTCATTCAATTCCATTTAAAGAACACTTAGCCTCGTCTCTGCTGTTAAATTCAACAGAAGGACAAAAGGACTGGGCGCCCAAAAATTTGGATATATAGGGACAAAGTTACCAATGAACCAAAGGGTGATGCAACAGTCACGTATGAGGATCCACATGCTGCTTCAGCTGCTGTGGAATGGTTCAATAACAAGGATTTTCATGGGAGCACTATTCAGGTTCACATAGCTGAGTCAAAAAGCAAAGATGCATTTGATAACCCCACAAGTTTGAACATCATTGCTGGTGTTGATGAACAAGATGAACTGGATAACGGAGCAGGCAGAGGTAGAGGACGTGGTGATGGTCCAGGCAAGGCTTGGCAGCAAGATGGGGATTGGATGTGTCCAAATACAAGGTCTGTTATGATTGGTGAGGGACTTCTCTATCACTTCAGTTAACTAGTTGACTAGTATGGTCTTCACATTGTTATCTTTCTCTCTGATTGTGTGAGATGATTTCTTCTCTCAGTTGTGGCAATGTAAATTTTGCCTTCCGTGGTGTTTGTAATCGCTGTGGAGCTGCACGCCCTGCTGGTGCTGGTGGAGCTGGTGGTGGTGGCGGCGGTAGGGGTAGAGGCCGTGGTAGCTCTGATGCAAGAGGAAACAGCCGCGCTGGTGCTGGTGCTGCTGCTGCTGCTGCTGCTGGTGCTGGTCCACCTGGATTGTTTGGCCCAAATGATTGGCCATGTCCAATGTAAGATGCTACGACTTAAGTTTTTCTGTTTCATCGATTTGAATATTTGATACATATATTGTTTTCGATCTTCATTTCTTTCCGTATGCATCATATAGTTGCTGGCCCATGAAATCAACAAGACAGTGCTTTTGACACCCTTTTATTGTGGTTTTTTTATAACTTTTTTGAGGAATTTCACATCTCAAATTTGACTGTCAACCTCTATGTCTGCAGCAATTTTTATACTTTATTTGCATAAACTTGCTGTCTGATATGATGACATCAAACCTAACTTCATTTATGTTCCAGGTGTGGCAACATCAACTGGGCTAAGCGGACCAAATGTAATATATGTAACACCTCCAAGCCTGGTACCAATGAAGGTGGTGTGAGGTAAGTACAAGAGCACTATTTGCATGTGGTTGGTTCAAAGCATATTATTTAAGATGATAATAATATAAATTGTATTCTAGCAGGTATCCTAAACATCTTGTAAATTATAATACCAATTCAGGAATATTAAACATACTGTATATTATAATAATTATTAATGTAAAGAATGTCAGCCCTCATTTGTTATGTGTGGTAAATTATTAATTTATAGGGTTGTTCGTTAGTAGGTAAACATCATGCTTTTGCACCTGATGCACTCACATCCAGGATGAATTTTGCCACACGGCAACAGTAAGATACTCCTTAAAAACTGCAGCCCAATTGCTTGATATTGTGCCCTTCATTTGACCGCTTTCTGGCTTTTGGGCTCAGAAATTGACTCAAAGGAGTGCCCCTTTGGCCCATTGGCAAGTGTCGTGAGTGGTTAGCCGTGAACCATGCAGTGCATGTTGTGTGAAACATATGTAAAAATGGGCACACTGTGGGTGTTTTGTATGTTATGCCCATTAAGTGAGCAACCATGCATGCATTTAACTATTTGTGACCAAAATGTGTTTATTCAAATACCATTATTTTTTTCCATTTTAGGGGTGGCCGTGGTGGTGGGTACAAAGAGCTTGATGAAGAAGAACTAGAGGAAGTTAAAAAACGTCGGAAAGAGGCTGAGGAGGTAGGATGCTTGCTAAACGTTGTATTTTGGTATATGACTATGTTATGACCATTTGTTTCCACCTCTAAATTTGTCTTGTCTCAAGGATGATGGAGAGATCTATGATGAATTTGGCAACCTGAAAAAGAAATTTCGCTCTAAAGCTCTGCATACCGAAAGTGCACAGGCACTTCCTGGGTCTGGACGTGCTGGATGGGAAGTTGAGCATCGTGGTATTCTTCTGTCTCACTTTGGATTTGGACTCCACGATTTAAATTGTTTCAGGAGTATTTATTTATCGTCTAGTTTCTGCTCTTTGGTGATTGTCGTTAGAAGATTTGAACATCTGTTGCATTTGGGGAAGGTAGAAGATGGGTGAATTTTCTGTTATGAATTTACTTTGACAGTTCTGAACATGACCTGGTGTTAATTTGCTGCTGTAGGTTCTAGTGAAAGGGAAGGCAGGGAGAGGAGCAGGGATCGTGGTAGGGATGACTATGATGAGAAGGAAACCAGGAACAGAGATAGAGGTGATCATGGAAGGGACCAGCGCCGGAGCAGGAGCCGGAGCAGAGACCGTGAAAGGGAAAGTGCGAGGGAGAGGAGAAGAGACCATGATTATGAGAGAAGTAGGGAGCGTGAGCGGGACCGGGACCGCCGCCATAGGTGAAGAGAGAAATGATACGTTGCATTTGCCAATTTTTGTAGCCATGGGACCTGTGGTCTTTTGTTGGTATTTACTATTTAGTAACTGGGGGCGTGCATTGTTGCTCTGAATCTGATTTTTGCTTTGAATGATTCACTGCACTGGCACTTTATTCAGACTTCTGAGATTTACTTATATGTTTGAGGAACGCATGTGAAACGGATCCCCAATCATGCCCCACACGAGCTCGTAGGCCTTGACCTCTGAGCAACAAACTCATCTGGGATGTTGTGGATTTGGGCGGCTTGGATGAAAGTTTACTTTCTAGGAATTAGGCTTTGTTCTTCAGTTGCATCCTCTGATCATTCATCCTCTGATCATTTGTTGTTCTTGAGATAGGCGCAGAGAATACCTGCCCACAGGATCCAGAGCTAGTAGGTGGCGCCATGACTCCTCTATAATGTACTTCTTTCATTTCAAATTATAATAAATCATTCTAAGAATAGTCAAAGCAACTCAAGTTTAACCAAAATTATAGTGAAATTACAAAGATTTGTGACATCCTAAATATTTGTTATAAATTTGGTCAAAATGTTTTGATTCTTTAAAATTCTTGGAATGAATTACAATTAGAATGGAGGGAGTATCAAGCGTTGTTCTTAAAAAAAAAAAAAACTTTGTTGTTCTTGAGATGGAGAGGCCCTGCCCCAACTTTGGAGCACGATAAGTGAGGAGGCCCCCCCTCCCCAAATACATCGTGACACATTCTTAAAAAAACATCGTCACACAATATTTTAACGACATATAGTCACACAATATTTTAATGACATATCCGCTACAACATAAATACACGTCACACTATAAAAAATACTCCGTCCATTTCAAATTTTGGTTCGTTTTTTTTTCAATCCCAAGTTTGACAACTCGTCTTATTTAAAAATTTGGTGCAAACATGGTCAAATTTAAATCATTTTTATAGGAGTGGTAAGAAAAGAAGTGATATTTTGCACAATTTTTTGAATAAGACGAGTTGTTCAAACTTGATTGAAACTACAATTTGAAACAGACTAGTATGTGAAATGGAAAAAATACAAAAATGAATTGAAGTACATACAAATTTAAATGACCAATAACAAGTGGATTTGCGAAAACAGAAATGGTATAATAACAAAGAGCCTGATAATGAAAATAGTTAGAAGAAAAATAAGAACAGAAAAAGCAGAAAGAAAAAAAGAGTCAGGTTGAACCAGCCTCATGGGCGTGCACGGGAAAAAGAGGAGAAATCGGCCCAGTAAACAAGAATTTCCGAGCTCTTCTATTCTAGTCCCGTCCGGCGTCCTCCGCCAGTCCCGCCTCCTCCGCTCCTCGTCGCCGCCTCCCGCCTCCTTCCTCCCTCCCCAAATCCGTCCCCTCAG
>JAKNSH010287000.1:0-11601 GCA_027790015.1 Cymbopogon flexuosus
CACAGAGCTTCCCCTCCCCAGCATCCGGCTTACGCGCAGGCAGACCCCTCCTCGTCTGACCGCGAGTTGGAAGGGAGACGGTGCCTCCAGATCTGCACGAACTGACCAGCGCAGCCAGGTTCTCCCCTCTCCAGCTGCTTCTGCTCCCGTCCGGCTCCCTCCCCTCCCCTGCTAGTGTGCTCTCAGTGGAACACTTCTCCAAATCTGCAGGAACGAGACTGACGCATCTGGATCTAGGGGAAAGGGACAAGTGCTGCTGCATCTCTACTCACGAGCGGCCCCGCCATTCCCATCCGTGCGCTCGGCAGGAGCAGCACCAGCAGCCGTATGTACCTCCCCCTATGCATTGGATTCCATGCATTTATTTAGTTCTAGTTAATTTTAATTATATCATGTTGCGTTAGTAGTACGGAGCTCGATCAAACTTGAATAGATTTGGACGATGGTAATTTTAGTTCTTGTTAATTCCCCCTGTGCAGATGATAATTTGAAGGTGTGTCGCAGTTCCCTACTAGTAATTGCTCTGTCTGCTGAAATAATAATAAAAATATTCATTATCTGATACAAGATATTCCTTTCTGTAAACATGATTTCTGCAGTACTCCAGTGCATAGGAATGTCAGTGATATGGCTGCAGCTTTTTTTTTCAGTGTGGTTATCTTGGCCATTGGGTCTTTTTGTTTTTATCTGGACAGATTCCATGATTGTGCTTTGTGCATATGGTTCTCTTTGTTAGGCATATATGGCTGGATATGAATTATGTGTTGTTCAGCTTATAAATTATGTGCTTTTTTCTGCAGTTTGTGATATGTCGCTGGGAGGTGCTTGGTCACAAATGGCGTCCGGCGAAATTGAGGCTGGTGACATTGGAATCTTACCTAGTCCACCGACTGCACCAAAGAGGAAGGCAACCCGTGCTGCCAACTACTCTTATGATGAAGACATCCAGTTGTGTGAATCATGGGAGAACATTAGTGTGGATCCTATTACTGGAATCATGGGAGCACATTAGTGTGAATTGGGAGCACATTAGTGTGAATCAAGGCCTATTGGAAGAGAATTCATGATAACTTTCATGCCAACAGAGAATTTGCATTGATAGGAATGTGAATTCTCTAGAGCATAGGTGGGCGATAATTCCAAAGAATGCCAGAAGTTTCAAGGCTTATTTGAGGAGGTTCAGCGTCGTCATCCTAGTGGAGTGCCATACCAGGAACATGTAAGAATCGTTTTATTAAGCTACTTGATCTTTGATTTTGTTAAGCCGATGCATCATTATTTATATTAAGTTGCTGCATCTTTGATTTCAGTTGGGAGAAGCTCAAAAAGCATATGCTGGTGGAAAGAAGCAGGGGTTTTCTTTCCTTCATTGTTGGCTGAAGATTAGGCATAGCGAGAAGTTTGTGTCCCCTGTCACCAACAAAAGGCATAGGGAAAGCAATTCACCACCAGGAACAGTGGATGTGTTTGATGAAGAAGATGATGAGAGTAGAAAGAGCCAAACACCTGACTCTGCTATGCCTAGCAGTAAAAGTCCTGTGGGGAGGAAGCAAGCTAAGGAGAAGCTGAAGAAAGGAGGAGAACAAACAGATTATAGTTTGATAGAGAAATTTCTTGCAGACAAAGAGAAAATTAGAGAGGATAGGTGGCAAGAGAACAAGATGATGCATGAGCGCAAATTATCACTTGAAGAGCGCAAGATTGCAAATGAGGAGAGGAAGACGCTATGGGAGCAAGAGCAACAGGAGAAGAAGATGCTATGGGAGCAAGAACAACAACTTATGTTTTGTGACCTTGAGAAATTAGACCCTGACCAAAAGACATGTGATAGCAATGAGGGCTCAAATTGCGGCCCAAAAGATGGCAGCCTTCAACAGCGCTTTCAGCAGTGGAGGACATGGAGCTAGTGGTGAAGGAGAAATTTGATATTGAAGCAGTGGAGGATATGGTAGCAGGTTGCATGCTTGCGGCTCTAGCGAAGCAAGAATAGGACTATACCTTTCATTTGACAGTGATGTAGTGAACTATCATTGTGTCTGTTGATTTTGTGATCTAGTGCAACACTGAAGTAGCACAATCAGCCAATGCAAGTTGCAAGCTTGCAACTCTAGTTTCAGATTATTGCAGCTCTATTTTATTGAGTCATTTGAACTTTTACTGTTGTCTTTTGAATGTTGGCAAATCTAGACCAAATTTATGTTTGCATTTAAATTTGAATATTTGTATTTTTCATTCATTAATGGTGCTTTATCGTCAAATATGACTAAACATGTTGTTTGGGTCGAATCATTGAATTATAAAAATGCCAAGCTTGAAAGCTTAGTTTGGTCTTGATGATTCGATCAAAACATCTTTGCATAACATGTAGTGCATAAAAAATTTTACTAGCCATACTATATGGTGATGAAGTTCCAAGAACACACCTTTGGACTGCTTGGTTAAACAGAAGAACCTCTTCCATTGTTCCATACGAATCGAATGTGTCATCAAAGATCATAAATAATATCAACATTTTTGCTAACACCATCCGTGCCTTAGCATACTGGGGTTCGTAGAATGCACCCAAAGCCCAATAATAGCACTCAACTGGGCGTTTTCGTATGTACGGACCAAGGCTATTAGGATTTAGGTCCTTGTACCACCACCTTCAATAAGAAGTTGAATTAAAAGTCAGCATGCCATGCAACTAATTAATCTACGTAATCTCTAACATAAATGCATCTTTCCATGTTGAAGTGTCAAATAAGGGTATGCAGTTCATATTTTTGGCTTTTTGATTGATCCCTTGTCTGCCTATGTAAGATTGTTATTGATGGATAAAAGATTTTGTCTACTCACAGTGAGATGGTCCTGACTTCATCACGGTGCATTTGCTGCAAGATGTGAAAGTTAAGCTTAGCAAGCTCAACTATATCCTGATTACTTTCATCCCCATTCTCGTAGATGGAGATGTAGAGCTTGGCCTCAAGCCACTTTATTCTCCGCTGAGTTGGTAAATCTAGTGCATGCAACAGTTCCTGTAGGACGGGCTTGGGCAGTTGGCCACCATTTACTAGGGATGATAGAGACTCCTTGGTGAAGGTTATTGCCTTCCCGAGTAAATCCTCGTCATTTTTACCAAGGTGAGCTGCCTCGTACAGACTGAGCAAACCATCAACATTAGATCGCAGAACGTCTTTGAAGTCACCATTCTCATCCACGAAGTTGTTGAAAATTTCTACATACAGCAATATTATTACAAATTAATTAAATGAATTTGGATTTTTTTTTTTGCAGAGAGAATTTGGAATGTTTTTCTTGTATAAACCTATTTTGTAAGTTTCCATATATTAAAATTTTTTAGACAATAGGTGTCTATATAGTTGGTCTATTAACATTTGGTAACATATTTCATGGCATACACTTTTTTTTCTAATAGAACTGGAAGCCTTATTATATAATATAGGGATACCTGCAAGAATCTACGGCCTTGTTTAGTTCCCCAAATTCACCTCCCAAATTCACTATGTAAAAAAAAGATTTCCCATCACATCAAAATATCGGCAAATGCATGGAGTACTAAATGTAAATGTAGATGAAATCAAAAACTAATTGCACAGTTTTATTATACTTTGTGAGACGAACATTTTAAGCCTAGTTAGTCAAAGTTTGGATAATTTTTACCAAATACAAACGAAATACTACAGGAATTCTGATACAGTGTTTTTCATCCCTATTGGGCGAACTAAACAAGGCCTACATAAGCAAATATCTTTTATTCGTCAGAGATCTCTAATACCTAGAACAAGTAAACTCATTGCTTGTCCATTTGTATAAATTAAGGCAAGTAATAATAATGTTCATGATAAATATATTATAAGTACCAGAAGCAACGTCGTAGTGATGTTGTCTCAGCAGACGGAATTGGAGAGCGAGTGCAAACAAGTCATCTCCCCTCACTGGAGTTCTACTAAGAATATGCATGAATTTGGAAATGTCCTCTTCAAAATGGTAGCCAAGGCCAAGGCGTTGCAAGGCATCGACAGTCTTCATCCCTAGAAGCAAATCTTCTGTGTTCCTTGTAAACCCTTGGATCATGCATCGAACCTTCCTTACAAGTTCATTCTGCCTATCCATAATGCTAAGATCGGGCTTTTGATAGGTGTATTTAACAATTAAAATAAAATAAGCAGACAATGCAATTTTGTCAGAGGATAAACATAGAGAAAATTGTGTATAGAGTTATGTTTTATCTACCTGTCCAGAGCAGGGTAAAGGGTTAAGCTGAATGAAGTATCCAGTCCATTTACTTTCCTCCAGTGTCCTTATTGATGGCCGTTTAGTTTCGTGGTCTCCCATGGCACCTTTATTCTCTATGGAACACATGCATATCACATGGGAACAGAAGATTATCTTATTATGTGTATAGAGTTTCAAAGAAAAGGTAAACAAATAATCATACATATCTAATTCTACAATGCACACAGATTAAAATGAAGTGCTCTAGCAAAAAAATTCTGATGACCAAGTTATTTTTAGATTAATCTGATTGCTTGAATGAATTTTCAAATTGAACACTATTCCATTAATGACAGTGTACAAGTATCAAAGAAATCTAAAGTTTGACCTTTTACTTAATTCATGCAAACACAAAAATTTTCTTTTTTTCCCCCTGTGTTTGGCCTAGTCCAATATGTGACTGCATGCTATACACAATTGGCTACTTTGGGCAGACCGGTAGAGCCATTGTGATGGCCCATATTAATTCCCCTCATCATCTCATTTGCCATGACTGTAATTTTGCACCGTCGACATATAGCAACAATTGACAAATATCATCTCTTATATGTCGACATATAGCCAGAGTAACATTGATCAAGAGCTCTATTTCGGTTAGACCTTCCGTTTCTATAATGGGGGTAAGTTATTTTTAATGTCATGGTTTATTTGTTGGACCAATGTTCTCATTGGCTAGTGTAGGTAGCACTATTTAAAGCCACAACAAGATCTAGCATTATAATCAAGGTCGTGCCAGTAGTTAAGAAGGGCGTGAACAATGGGAAAAAGAAACTGAAGTTCATGGTAAATAGTAAATACAGGAAAAATATCAGTGGTGTTCTTCACTGCAGCTACTGTAGCAGCTGCAACCATTATTTCTGCAGTAATATTTGAGATGGAGTTGCAGCCACAACTACTCAAGTCGCTGCAAAACGGCTCCCAAACAGGCCCCATTTATAAACAGGAAATGAAAAAAGCAAATGTCTTCCATTACAATTTTTCTTCATGATAATTAATACAATATTAGTTTAGCTTTAAATATTAATGCAGGATTTCCAACATTGCCAGGACAGTTCTAGGTGACTATTTGGCTATGGTGCTTGTTGGGTTTGCAATACCTTTACGATGACATTTAGAAGTTGTGGATGCATGCATTTAGATGATCTCATAGTGTCCAGTTGTGTATGCAATTTCAATTTGTAACACTCATTTATCATTCTACCTGCACAACATATATATGACCCATTTGTTTTGTATCTTAGTTATGATAAAAGACAATAGATTCTAGAATAGATATAATGAGTATGGATGTTTCCCTATGAACTAGATCGTTTTGATTTCATGTCAAAACTTGAATTATACTAGAATGGTTCATGCATTGACGGATCTAGCTACAAATGAAATATATATTGTGGACATCTCAACACCAACGTATCGTTTTTCTTGTAACAGTATAGGTGATAAAAAATGAATTATCGTGTTAGTACTACAATAGCTAAAACCTGTTAGCCAAATTATTGATCAAAGTTGGATTCTGATATGCGTGCGCACCTTATAGTGGGTAATTAAGTTGTCTCACATGATATTATTTCCCCAAATAAATGGTGGGTTGAATCAAGTGTGATTATGCACATTTCCATAAACAGATATTTACCATAATTAAGACGGGGGAGAAAACGGAGCAAAGTCAAATGAAGCCACTAGCTAGTATAGTGGAGTTGTGCATTAGATTTAGCAATTGTCTCTATTTGATAATATTTTTCTTATGTCCTAGTTTAAGAGAATTTTTCCTAAGTGTTTCGGGACAATTTTTTTAGACGTTATAGTTGAAATCATCAAAGTTCTTTATTATATCACTATTAGTTGACCATTCTTTTGATGCGAGTAACTATGATATTTCAAATAATTATAAGCAAAGTTGATGAGGGCTCAAAATAGTGTGACTATCGTTAAACCATATTTCACTTTTAACTAAGATAATAAAGCATAGAACTCAGAAATAAATAATTCACAGCATTTTTTGTCCCTTAACACAACATTAATTAGGAACACATTTGTAGGAGATCTTATTCATATTTCCCTATATTTGTCTCTAATTGAATTGTGGCTTGTTTTTACTATCTGGCCAACGTTTGATTACTAGATACATGTACCCAGCAAACCCGAGCAAGACAAGTAATATCGTCCTAAAAAAAGATAAGAAATTAGGCTATAAGTCTGTGAGCTATCCATAGGAATACCATAATAAGTCCAAGGGTCATGTTTCTCTACTGTTCTATTTGTTTCACTCCATATATATTGTTAAGACATATCAGACTCGATTCCTAGATGGAGCAAAGATTAGTGAGAGCTCAAAAATCACTGAGTTTTCATGTGTGGCTAACAAAATTAGGAGTATATTTTGTTTGGTTTCTTCATCCGTTTCTAAAATCTCTCTCCTAAGATATAGAAGATATTCGTAAAAAAGAGATATAGAAGATAAAATTTTGCATGAGGAATATAAAAACTATTATTTCAAAATCATCTCAGTCACTTTTATGTTATCTTTCTCTCTTAAACAGTTGCAGAACACTTAATTTTATTCTTCCTCTCGAAAGTGCGCGTATATTTCCTTGCAATTGATCAATTTTGGGAAGTGCAGAAAATTGAGAGTTGAAATATCGAATGGTTGAAAAGCCAGGTTTTTCAGTCTTGTCAAAAGATGAGATTGGCACACAGAGCTGGCAACAAGATACCTAACTCGTCACACGGCCGCGGGATCTGCCGCTATGGCCCCCTGGCAAGTCCAGCCTGACTTGGGTTGGCACAATTGCTATGGGACACGCCAATAATGGTGGTATTTGCTGGTAGACAATACTTAACATTGTCTTTGTTAGAAGACAGTCTTTAATTGTGGTAAGTGGTTCCTAGACACCGTGGTTATTAAAATAATATTCTCTAGAGTAGATGTGTCGGGTACCCAAATATGGGACACCTTGAGCAACATGATCAAAACCCAAACAACCTTGCCCAAATAATCCTTGGACCTCAAAAAGCATGGCACGACCCTCTCGCGACGCGGCCCGATCCCGCTCCGTCCCGTACAAGGGTCGAACCCCACATGCAGGTGTCCGCCTCGCACGAGGCCCGGACCCTCACCGTCTCGGACGAGGCTCAATCCCCTCAGAGGGTTCCCCGCCTTGTATGAGGGTCAGGCCCCTCTTACCTGCCTCCTCAGGTCTCACTCCTACCGTTTTGAGGATCGAGTGATAGACACGTGTACGATACACGAGGCCTGACGCTACGACGTCCCTCCGACCCGCACGAGCCTCCCTGACCCTCCGCGCCGAGCCTCGACCACCTACCGCCTGATGGATGCATTTAATGCTCCCACCTACTCAGATCTAAGCCCATGACTGCTGCAGACCACACGGTGGGGGAAGGTACAAGGTCGTATCGCCTTTTACCACCCATGCCCGGTCACAAAAAGTGACACCAACGTCACAGCGTGGGCAATGCTGATCCACCACAACGCCTGCATTACGCCACCGACCAACACCCTCGGGACGAATTACAGAATAAGCGTACACCGGTATCCCGGGTACGGGCCACCTACTCCGCGACGAGGCCATCCTCAAGACCCTCGAGACGGCTTGGGGGAGGTTCAGAAGTCAGCGCGAGTACATCTACCCCCGCCGCAGCAGCCGGGATACGACGGTTCGACAAGCTCGAGACCTCTCAACGCCGATTACGGCCGTCACTGTGGCGCATGATGAAGAACTAAGACCATGCCAGGCGCATGATGCCCACGTATTACAACGTCACCCACCTCCTTTTACCTGTATGATACTCATGTACACCCATGGTCTCCCCTTGAGCTATAAAAGGGGGCGTCCAGGGTAGTTCTAGGGGTTCCGCAACTCGGTAGTCTCACCTATTCCCGAGCTGTGCGGGGCGCAACCCCACCACGCTTGTAACCTCTACTACAGGCACTTCGGTGCAAGATAATACATTTCCTTCACCCCCACTGGACGTAGGGCCTTCTTTGCCCGAACCAGTATACATCGTCTGTGTTCTTCTTGCGTCACCATCTAGGGCGGGAACGCGCAGCATCACAAATTTACTAGCCGGTGTTAGGGCCCGCATTCCAAAACACCGACAAGATGGGAGAGAGAAGTTGAAAGTGAAACTACCCCTAACTATTTTAGTACAATAACCCTTAATAGCTATCTAAACATTCTTAGATTTTGCATATGAACAACGGATTAATTAAGAAAAACTTGGTATCAAAACTGTAGAGCTCAACTAAAATCCATAGATTTCTAGTTGACAGGTTGTTTATTTGAAACTATTTTGATATATACCACATACATTTAATATATTAAAGTTGAATTTATCAGTATGATCGATCTATAGCTTTATAAAGTTGATATTTTTTTTTTCGTCTAGAGTCATTTAGAATCCTAAATGTCTATTTCTTATTTAATTTTTAAAATTCAAAATTTAGGATTCAAATGCCTGCGAACTTTGCAATGATCTACCACATACATGATTTTTTTAATTTGAGTTTAAAAATATAATTTATAAAATGAATATTTGGATTCTATATTACTTCAGAGTACTATAAATATTTTTAATAAAAAAGTATCAAGTACAAAGTCATAGATTTCACTTAACACTATAATTTTGATGTAAGGTCGTCTTCATGCGATATGCAAAACTTTTTAAATTCTTTTGGTAACTTTTTACTTCTTTCTCCCATATCCACTCGTAGGTATTATTTTAATAGACACATGGTCCAGAAGCCAATAACCAGAGTGTGCATCAACAAATTAAACAACATCCTTGAAGATCGTTCTGCGGCAAATTTAGGTGGCCACCATGGCCGAGAGAGAGAGAGAGAGAGAGAGAGAGAGCCCTGTGCTGGAAGGGAAGGTGGCGGCCGAGCGAATTGTTTTGGTCTTGGTTGGATGCCAGTGGCGGATCTAAGATTTCAATTATGGGGGTACGGACCTAAGTGCCACAATTTGCTAATGATATAATATAATGATTATTCAAAATTGTCTGATTATGAAACAAAAGCTACAACTTTTTTTTTTCCAAAAATAGTCTGACTACCAAACCAAATCAAGACTCAAACTTCACAAATTATAACTATAAAAACTATAACGAGTGATTCCAAGGAAAAAGAGTCAACTTTTTTCTTTAAAAAAAAGTCTAGTTAATTTGTTCTCATATTTAACTTGTACCTATGTTATGTTATGTGCATGGTTTCATTTTGGCTACCCGGCCTTCACAAGAAAGTGTTAATATATAGCCCCTCCTGGATGAGTACTGAAGCTAGTTAAAGAGATTGCTACGACTTAATAGTGTTCTAGATAATAGTATATGGTATATATACTTGATGTTTCTATAAAAAAATTGGGGGTACAGCTATACCCCCATGCACCTATACTACATCCGCCACTGTTGGATGCTTAAACGAGCTAAGAGCAGGCCAGCCAGATGATGTTGCACCGTGTGTTATTAGTTCCGTGGATCTGGTGGGTGCCCCCCCAAATGCAGCGATACCAAGTTTGGACGCAATTAATGCACCAGACAGCCTTCATATGCATTCCCAGCCACCAACAACGTTGGTTCGTGGCCTCCCTCATCACTCTGGCCAAAATCCATTGCCAAAGACCTTGACACCGCCCCCTCCTTACCAATTGTGATCTAACTTTTTATGGGATTTGCACATGGTTAGGAAGGGTTTCAATTAGCAAATTGACCCCCCACTATTTCTATCCTGACTCCGCCACTGGTACCTAGTAGGTGCTGTACGTTCCTTATTACATTCGACAACAAATTCAGAACAACATACGGATGGCCCAAGCCAAAATTAATAATCAATATAAACTGAGCTCTTTTACAATGGTTGGGAAAGTAGTATTGGTACCTCAAGGCACGTACATTCATTTTCTAGCAAATTAGTTCAAGGAAGCAGTTGTAGGCAATTGCAAGCCTGGCATTTGTAGCATATCTTGCTCATATATGAATAACAGAATAAACCGAATGGCTACCCAAGTAATGGGGGGTTGGGGACTTACCGTATGAATGAAGGCTTCTATCGGCAGTGCTCTTTCTCAGTTGTAGACACCTCAAGAGGTGGAGCGAGTACATATATATAGTAAGAGCCAACTATGGGTCTATATATCTAACTCAATTAGCTAAATACATTTTTGAGAGCTGCTCTCCTCGCTTGCCACGAGGTTAGTTAAATACTTGCTTCCATAAAAAATATTTAGTTCTTGCCTGTAACAAAGGAATGAAAAACATAAGAATAAGAACAAGCACGTATGAAAGGATCAACTGCCATGCCCACATATGACATATCCACCACAGAATATTTCCTGAGCTCATATGGGCGCCTCTTGGCAGCGAGGAAGAAGGGGCCGGCCATAGTTGACTTCGCCGAGAAGGGTGGGTGTCCATTGGCCGGGTGCGTATGTGCCCAGCTGCCAGCTCATCACACGGCGCTCGCAACGATGCAATCCAAGCACCGATGGTAGCTACTGTGCATTTGTCAGTGGCCATATTGTACACATCACTGCCGTGCCGCTATAAGGAATCAAACGTGTTATATGTGTGGACATGACTACATGTGCATATGTAGTAATAAGATATATAATAAATTCAAGGTCAATCAGATCGAACGTGATTTGTTCGGAATATAAAAAATCTACCACTTTCTCGTCTCCTTCTCCTGAAAAGGATACGCTTTGGACCAATGCAATCAACCGCAGACTCAACCTATAGCTCGGTGTTTGAATGGGTTTTGATGACTCATATGGCACTAGGCTGGTCTCCGTGGGTGCAGAAATTTGAATGATAGGAGTGTAATTTAAATTATCCATAAGGATAGATGAAAGAAAAGGTGAAATAAAAGAAAAAGGAAAAAGTATAGGTACAAGGTGAGCTTGATGGACTCCCACAACACATGTGTGGTTCCCTCATGATTCACCTTATCAAGCACATCACAACTCAAAGCACATATTAGATAATAATGAGCATTTGCATTAAGAGCATAGAGTGCTTCTTGGGCTTCGGTTAGGTTCTCATCGTCCAACTCATGGGTGAGACCTTTTGTGACAACCCACCAAACCTTAGGTCCCGAGGCACAAAAGTGTTCAAGCATATGGTGTTTCCACCGTGCAAAGTGTGTGCCGTCAAAAACATGTGTGTCACAAGTACACTCAACATCTATCCCACTAGTTGCCATCCTCTCGGGTCGGTGAAGACCACAAATGAGAGACCTAGCTCCGATACCACGTGAAAGGTCGAGATGGCGGACTAGAGGGGGGGTGAATAGTCCTTTCTAAAACT
>JAKNSH010287674.1:0-16926 GCA_027790015.1 Cymbopogon flexuosus
ATCTCAATTATTGGTGGAAGCTCAATTGGTTCACTCACATTGCTGAGAAATTGGAATGCCAACTGTGTTGAGTATGTTTCTTTGATGTACAAGAAAAGCCTTGTTATCTGGATATATAGAGGAAAAGTTAGCAAAGATAGCGAAATTATCTTTAATAACACAAAAGCATCTAATCAATTTTATGTTGGTCCAATTTCATACAATAAAACCTAGCATGCTAGAGGTATTCCTAAAAAAATAAAAACGGACATCTTGATGATGACATGGAGGAAATGCGGATGTACACTGATCATTAGGCATGGATAGAAGGTAAACAATCAAACCCAACATAAGGTGGCTTTATGAGATAATATAGAGCAAGTTACCTGTTCCATTTATTCAAAGAACTCAACAAATTGCAGTAAAAAAATATTACAAATGATTACCAAAATGGAAGTATCTTCTCCATCATTATTGGTAAGAGTGCCATCACTTTCTTCAATGGCATTGATGAATCTTGAAGAATACATTATGATACCAAACCTTATAGGGACACCATCTTGATATAGAGATAGGATCATGTCAATGGTCTGTATAGTTTTAAGATAAAACCGAAATAGATACTGGATGTCAGTAAACGGTAGTAGTGCAGGCAACCAAAGAGCTGGAACTTAAAAACTGTAAGCAAGAGACTAGCCTCTGCACCGCAGGCTGAAGCAGGATCAAGCACATAAACAGAGTGGAATAGATTTTTACGGATGTAGCGCATCTGACCAGGGAAGACCGGCATCAAGAGCTACAAAGGAAAAGGGGGGTGAGACCATAGTTGAAATTACATAAAAGTAAAACTGGTTGTAGTTGTGTGATACAATATGACCAGGGAATACAAATAGGGATAGCAAACAAGGAATTAAGTATATGACCATGCCAAAAAAAAATGATATTAGGGTGAAATATCAACAATACAAGTGAAATTTATATGTGCAAGCCTATCAAGAACAAATATACAGAGAAATCAATTTAGACTTCTTGTAAACAGAAAGATGAGGATATTATACTTAATTCGATATGTGCCTAAAGGCATGAAAACATATAACATAATTCCTTATTTTCTTGGCAAAGCAAAGCAAAATTCAAATGATAATTTCCACTCAATGACACCAAGAAATCGAGAAGAGAACAAAACCTCTTGGATGTTGCTTCTCCATCTTCTATACATGGCATCTTCCTCCAAGTTATTAAGGTAATGCACATGAGAAGACCGGAAGTCCACACGGAAAGAATTAGATTCTGCTGGTGGAGGAGCTGACAGGATCTTGTGGGCAGCACTTTGAGGCAACTTGTAAACATTAGACATCATTTAGAAAATAACTCACACAGCAAGAAAGTGAAAATACATATGAAATGTTAGAAAGAATGATAGAATGTCAGAAAAATCAGGAGTAATGCCATCTCATACTCAGATGACAAAATATGCTACATTCAATTTTTTACCTAAACTATAGTCATGCTGAATATCAATATGATTTGACTGAGAGTTTATTGCTATTTTTACAAGAATTGATCCTGCAATTCTGTGTTTTTATCATCAAAAACAAATATGATAGATAATGGCACCATTTGGAAAAGGACAAATCAACATTTCAAATCCTAACTACAGAATAGAAATGCAATTTAGTCCTATTAACATTTTCAGGATTCAAGTTAGTTTACTACACCGGATGCTGCATCGCCAAACCTATTTAAAGGCGCCAAGGCAAAGGTAATATGGCAAAAAAGCCGTAAGATGACAAAAGGCATATTATTGAAGTCTGAAACATGTAAGCTAAACAGTAGCATCAGAAATAGAGCTCGGTAAGAAGCATTGTTGCATTAAAAAAAGAAGTTGGAGTGAGACAAAAAATGGTCCTCCGAACATATTTCTTGAACTTCACCTTTAACCGGACGAATTGATCAGCCAGGGATAATTCTCCATGGACCATATCCATTAACCTATAACGAATAAACCATAACAAAATGACTACTTTAGTCATCTGTCGGACAGCAAAATTGATGTTCATTTTTAATGAATCAGCTACTGAAGTCTCAAAAGAAGATGAAAACACAACATATCCAGCAAATACAGAAACTATGTGCCTGGTAGAATCGGGACAGAAGTACAAGGACGATGGAAGGGGGTTCAGCACCTGCTGCTTCCTTACAGCTTTTGCAAAGCAAATATGGTTCACTTTCCTCCTCTCGGTTGGACTGCATGATCTAGCACCACAGGTGGGAGAAATTTCCTTTGATGATCGGAGGGCAAGGATAACCAATGCAATGAGGTAGATGGTATGGCCAGAAAGGAACTTTAGGGGCTTGGTCCATTTGGAACCAGAGGAACCGCTGTGTTTTCAATGGAGCATCGCCCAACTTAGCTAGAGCAATCCTGCTCGCTGACAAAATGCATCTTTGGGGTCTGGCTGGGACCTGGGGTATTTCTTACCCCGTGGCCAATGCGATGGACTCCTTAGGTGTTTGTGTGGCAGAGGTTGTTGTCTAACTAGGAAAAGGTCAAATTGTAAGGTCTTGAATGGGTGTGGGTAGGTGTCTGTTGCAAGGACTCTTACACCTTTTTCTTCTTATATAATAATACACAGCTCCGCAATGTTCGAGAGATATAGACAAAGACGATGGTGAAGAGTAGCTTGACAACGAGCAAACAGTACAGAACTAAAGAAATGTGAGAAGCTGGTGGAGAGAAAATGTGAAAAAATTGACAAGAGCTATCATACATACTTCACAACAAAATCAACAAATCCTCCTGAATGTGTTCACAGAAATTTGGAGAAAATTATAAGCAACTTTTGTTCCATTGTTTCTCAACAACAGTTCTGAGTGATCAACTGGTTGGGTGTATGTTCCTTCCATTTGGTTTGCTGTGAACTTGTGGGTGGAGGTTTGGGTATGTGGCATTTCCCTTTAAGACGATATAATATTATTGTCCAATATTCTTCTTACATTATAAGATTGGAATCACCAGAATTGTGATAAGTCATTAGTGGCCGCATAGCCTCTAATGGAAAGTAGCGTGGAATCACTAGCCAGGTGTTTAAGGGTACACTGACTTAAAGTCTATTTTGGTATGCCCAAGCAAGAAGCAAATAGCCAAGATGCTCTTAGCCAAGCAAAGGCAAAACAAAGAGTAAAAATAAGAAACAATACTATCCAGGAAGTAAGGTAGAACATACAGGTAAAGATCGAGATCCTCAATATTGATCAAAGCACCATTCAAAGCCATCAATGACTTGCCAGGTGGAACCATCCGCTGATTTGCAATAATTTCATCTTTGATGGAATCGTCAAGCTGTACAAGCATGATATTTTTGTAAGTAACAGCCGAATCCACTTCATAGTTTGGATGAACGTATTGGAAATGAAGTAGAGAAACAAAGGCATGTTTTAAAGTGAGGAAGCTGTAATAGTACCTTCATTCGTGATAGTGAAGAAACTATACTAGGAAAATTTTGATTGATTTCCTGCATTGACTGTAAAGGGTCTGATGCTTGAACGATCCGCTGTGCTGTCTGATGACCCAGATCTGTGGTGTAGAGCATACCATAAATGAAAAAGGTGCTTCCATAAAACAAAATGATGCACTCACAGTTTTCCCATACAAAAATGATGCATTGCTGTTGGACAGAAAAAAAGATAAATCTGAGGAGCACCTATCAATTTATGGCAACTAGGTAACAATACCTTTGAGTTCCCAGACTTCAAGTGTATCAGACACTGTCGATGACAATAGATAATCTCTGAAGGCCATAATCTCAGCATTTAGCTCTGGCTTGCGTTCCTAGAAACCAATATAGCATAGAAATAAGATTAACACTTCTTTATTCATGCATCACAGAGCTTGCATTCCTAGACTCAATAGATGAAAATCTCTGAATTGAACGAACCAAAATCTTGGAAAATATAAACCCTCTGACTTCTTGACTGAGGTCCTCTGTCTTAGGATCTTCTAGAGGAACACCTGGAAAGGAAAGAAATAACAGGGCTTAATCAGTGGATTGCAGGGCTCCATCAGCCAGAAAAATATTTTTTCTACTTAGATAAATTATTTCACCAAAAGGAGTAGGCTGTAGGGTTTTTCCCTTCCTGCTTGCTGCACTTCCCCGTGATACATATTTATTTGTTAATTTCATATTGATCTTTCATTTTCAGAAAGAACTAAGCAGAAACCAATGTGCTGTCTGGTGCAAAGGAAACAGCTAGACAAATTACCCTTCTTTATAGCAGTGTCGTCCATAGCTTTGTATTCCATGTTTTTTAGGGCAAGCTCCACCCCATAACCACTCAAGGTGACTGCATCTACAGCACCAACTGAACCACAAAAGGTAGACGTAGTCCCACAGCCAGATGGTAGGACAGGACGCAGAGCATACCTGAGTTTCCCCTATGAACAGCACATAAAGTAAAATTAGGCAAGCGAAACATGAAGAGGGACCAAAGGAAACACAAAGTAGATACTCATAGCAAATAGCCAAAAACAATTGCACACAAAATCTAGAAGAGATATTCATGATTGATTTTGGAGATCAAACAATATCACTTTCAGAAATGGCAAGCTGAAGAAAAAGTGCTGGGCCTTCAACAGATTATCATGATTGTTCATAAACGCATATATGTTTCCTTCCGGTCAATACATGTAGAAAGAGAAAGGATCTTGAGCAAAAAAAAAAAAGGGATACCACACTGTCATAACTCATAAGGGTATGACATGATTAATAGAAGTATAAACAATAAAATTTTCAAATCAATTACTGCTAATGTGACAACTTAATTAAGTTCTCTTGCCACATGTGAAGGGTGAACTCTAATAAGGCATAGGCTATCAGTGTTTGCACATTGAAGAAATGTAGAAACACCTCTATACCATTATATGTTGAAGGATAGTTCACAAACAAATAATGACCTTGTACTAGACCAAACGGCTGAATTTTTCTTGTCTCTATTATTTTCTCATGATCTCATATGCCCTGAAGTACACCACAAAAACAGGCAAGTGTATGTTACCTGCTTTGATGCTTCTGCTAGTTGAACATGCAGTTCTTTGAAGCATTTTGTCCCAACAGCCCCATAAAATATAGCAACCGGAGCAGTAATATTTGTGCGAGGATATATATGGTCAAAGTCAAAGAGTTCAGGCTGTTCAGTGGAATCCATAGTTCTGTCCAACAAATCTTCTGAGTTGTCATCTTACAGCTTGAGAAAAAAGGGAAGTTAAGAAAAAAGGGAAGGCACTTACAGCTTGTCCAATCCCCCAAGCCATTCATGTAGATCTTCTGAATTGAACAATAGAACATTCCCGGTGTCTACCCAGCAGCAAGTTCCTCCAGACGAGCTAGGATCCACAGCCCCATCAAAAGTTTTTCCAGTAATATGACCAGAAATTTGCTCTGGTGAATCATCAATAGGAAACGAAGATAACGAATCCTTTGCAAGTTGCCTGTAAAGCACTAATCTTGGCGATGCTGATCGAAGGGTAAGAGAAAACTCAAAAATTGAAGAGAGTGGTTCATTGAGTAATGTGCGGGCATCCTCAACAATCTTCTGGGCACAGCATTTTGCCGTTAAACATTCAGAGCCTTTCTCCAGTTCCTTCCAGTGGTCAATAAAATCCCAAAATAGATCCTTCCATTCTTTCGAAAGCAATTCGCTAACAAAGTTAGGAAACAAAAGCCTCATTAGGAGTTGTTTGGAAGAACATAACAAGTAAAATCGATCAACCGACATCAATGCTGAAAACGTCAATTGACAAGTACTGCACTACTTTTATGTTTCCTCCAACCCACAGAGCAAAGTCAGAAGCATACAAGAGTCAACAGCCTTCCTTATTTGGTTTCTCCATTGTACAAATAAATAAAAAGCATATGCCATCATTAATTATATTTAGATTAATGTGGAGATTTTGTAGAGTTTTGGGCCAATCCACAGATGCTTCTCCAGAGCATAAAATAGAATCTGTTGCATACATCAATGAAAACAGGGAACTCTAATATCTATGATCTGACCGAGTGTCTCAGCTCAATGTCAGATAGGCTACAAGGCTGGATAGCATAATTTGACTACAGGATACTTATTATTAAATATGAATGAGTTATGGCTGCCAAAAATTTTATATTATTAATAAACAATATTAATTTCGTCCAGGTTTAAATAATCTTTCAATATTTAAGCAAAGCATCTGACTATACCCTGTTACCTATTTGAATCATAGCGGTGATTATTGAATCTACTAGTATGCTTAAGAAATACTATCACAACACATTGCGATGTCTACCGGTCTGTAGGACTAAATAGTTTTACAGCACTGAAAATAAAATAGATCACCTAAACCACCAACACTGGCGGACGCAGTATATGGACATGGGTGTACAAATGTACACCCAATAATTTTGAGAAAAAATTTACAAGTGCTATGCATATACATGTATTGTACATATAAGTGGACTAAACTATGTATATTTGATCCAATAAGAGTTTAATAGCCACGTTTTCTTGCATCCTCTCGTCCACCATCCGTATTCAGCTGGATCAACGTACTATACATACCACAATGGTTTGGTTATGTATGTGTATATACATAGCCTGTACACCCAATCTTAAATTCCTGCGTCCACCACTGACCACCAATGTTGTAATCTAGTATGATTCAGTTCTGAAAGGATCACTGAAGCTGACCCCAGGGAAGGTTTTCCACTAAACAATGAGTCTGTGTCAATTGGCACCCGTCTATCACCGCCCACAAGTGTCACATAGTCCAGAAATCAAGGAACCGAGCCAGGGTGAATTCCACTGAGATCAGCTATTCAACTCACTCAATGCTAATCCCAAACTATCAAGCATAGCCACCAATGACTAATAAACTTACTAAACCCAAAAAAAAATGTGAAGTCGAATTGGCAAGCCACAATCGAGCATAGCAACCCAAACTAGTGAGCTACCAGCGGACAGAGCCAAAAGCAAACTCACCTGGCTTCAAGCAGCAGCGGCGTGCCAGCCCACTTGGCCCGGAGCGCAGCCTGCACGTTTTTCTGGCGGCGGATCTCAGCCCCCAGGCCGCCCGCGACGAGGCAACCCACGAGCAGAGCCGAGACCAGCGCCGCCGCGGCAGCCGAGCCCCCAGATCGGGCCCCTCGCGCCGGCGCCATCCGGGAGAGGCGCGCGCCGACCGCTTGTGCCTCTTCGATCCGACTGGTGCTCTACTACACGGTGGAGGCTGCTAGTCCCCGCATCAAGAGGAGGAGTTGTGAGGGTTTTGGGTTCGTCGTCGACGAGATGCGGAGGCGGAGCGCGGTCGGGAGGAGACTTCGCCGGAGACCTGTGTGATTTATTAGGGGGACAATGGTGAACTGGGAGACGGGTTTTAAAGAGCGAGGTGCCGGCCGTTGGATTGGCTCTGGACGGCCAATTATTTTTCTCAACTCTTTCCGCTTTTGTATTTGATGGAAGTGGGATTTTCAAAAATCCTAGAGCATGTGCAACCAGCAAGAAGTGGCATCGGCAATAAGTTTACTCCCTCCGTCTCAAATTGTAAGTAAGAATTTTAGAGAGTCAAAATTTTTTAAGTTTGATCGAATTTATACGATAGGATAATAATAATTGTGATATTAACTAAGTACCATTAGATTCTTTATTACTTATGTTTTCATCGTATACATATTTGATATCACAAATCATTGTGGTTTTCTCTACAAGTTTTGGTCAAACTTGAAAAGCTTTGACTCTCCAAGATTCTTGGAATGACTTATAATTTGGAACGGAGGGAGTACAAACTATGATGGGTCAGCTTGTGGCCATCTCATCGAGAAGGTCAAATTTTTGTTACGGTCCAATTTTTTTGAGTTCAAATGTGTCTTTGTTCCTAGAGCTTGTAATAAAGTAGCTTATGAGTTAGCGGTATTGGGGTATTCTTGTAACGAATGTGATGAGATCACCCTAGGCTCTCTTCTAGAGAGCTTATCTGTAATGGTGACTAACGATTTGTTAGCAAGTGGGTAATGAAATCCCCAAAGTTTCAAAAAAAAAAGTTTTGTGGCTACAAGAAAAACTATACTCACAATTGGAAATCGTAAATAGAGGTAGATATCAACATTTGTCTTAATTAAGTTGAGTAATTTTATCTTTTACCAGCAATATCCACCCAAAATATATATTGTCTTGAAATAAAAGCGTTCAAAGTAACCTTTTATAATAGAGAACTATGAATCTCACATTTGCGTTATTAATCACGTAACTTTTTTAGATATTGACGGCCATTTAAAAAAAAATCAAAAGGGCTGGAGTTTCATGCTCTCGCTCGTCTCACATACTACTCTCTTAGGGATAGTACTCTATTAGAGCGAAAGAAGGAGGAGCTCGTCCGGTTGTTTTATTCTTGTATTTTTGATTGGGCAGATCTTATTTTATGTTAGCTTTTGAAATGAAAAGTAATCCAGTTTCGTTACTTTTGTTAAGCCGTCCGTCCAGTGCTTTAGCTGACAGAGAAATCCAGAAACAGCCAAAATTAAGGTGACTTAGAACAAGGCTATGGCTCCGTTCGGCTGATTTCTAGATAATTTGGCTGAATCTCCATATACAAGTTCAGCTAAAATCAGCTGACTTAGAACAAGCAGTGTCTGATTGGTGTCGATGTAGATCATCATCTCCAAGCAGTAACGATATAGACCATGCGCCCCAATGCTAACTCACCTCACTCAAGCCTTAGTGCATTTGGCTTGTTGGACCTTGTGGAAGCACAAAAATGAAGTTGTCCACTTTCCTTCGCCCAACCTATGGCAGGGAGATTTTGCCCACCACTAAACACATCGTCTAAAATGAATGGTTTGTAGTTGATCAAGGGTGTGACTTAAGTCTCATTTGGTACGGCTCACACTGGTAAGCCTTTTTTTTTTTTTTTTTGCCAAACACTCATTTTAAAAATAGCTTTATGGTGAAGCTGTTTTTCTCCCTCTCTCTCACAAAGATATGAGCTATGGTAAAGCTTAAAAATAGCTTATTCTAGCTTTCTCCCTTGTTTCTCTATCTCATCATGCATGAAACTATTGTAAACTATTTTGCTAAACAATTTTTTCAAAACAGCTCAACTTCATGAAGAGAGTTGCTCATGAAACAATTTTTTCAAAAAAAAAAAAACAGCTTCACTGGTAAAGTTGAGTTGTACCAAATGGGACTTTAGTTTCCTCATAATATAAACCAATCAACTCTGTTGGAATCCAACCTGCTACTTATCTAGCAGATCTGCAAAGTTTTTCTTGCAGCTCCTAATAAATCAAAGGCCGGGATTGAAGTACTCCTCGCCTTTTCCCTAAAACAAAAAGGCCGTGGCACAAAATCTGACAAGAAAGAAGCGAAGAGAGTCTGACGCTACACATAAAAAAGGAAACTTTCATAAAGGAGTTTTGGTATGGTTGGTGATAGCTGGTGGTAGCTAGTTCACCCAAAGACATAAGTGATGATCATAAACAGCACTCCCTCCATCTAAGGGTCTGTTTAGAACGAACATGGGAAACAAAATCATGTTCCTATGATTTCTATGAAATTGAACTGCCTGTAAATTTCTTGTGTGATTACTATAAATTCATTCATGCGTTCCAAATGTGCCCAAATTTATAAATTGTTTTGACTTTTTTGGGTTCGTGATTTTTCTATGTTAGATATATATTTAGATGCACGGCAAAAAAAAATCTCAAAAAGCAGAAATGACCTACAGTTTGAAACAATGAAATAATCTGAGTGTAGCAACCGGTGGGAGAGTTCTAAATGAACGTTGTAGCAACCGGTGGGAGAGTTCTAAATGAACGTTGTAGCCTTCTCCCACTAAAAGGTTCTAGAAGCATTGATGTGCCTCCAAGATTGGTTTCGCGAAGAGACCTAGCTCGTTCCTTCAGAGTGATGACTCCAAAAATGCAGTTCATACATGTCTAGTTTCATTGTGTATTCATTCTAGCGAGTCCTCTTCCAAAAATGTAAGCTGTGCATCCCAATCTCCAGCAGCCAAATTGATCATTTTTTGACTGATTGCTGTTCCTTCAGAGTGATGACTCCGTCCAGCTAGCTCCAAGGCCATTGTATTTAGTTCCTTCATAGTGATTGATACAAGAATAATGATGTGAACAAGGCACGTCAATGCAAAAACGTGAGAATTCAACCAAATGGTACAGCCATTTATTATCCATCCAGCAAGAATGCTGAAACAAATAATATGTTCACTAAAAAGCAGCAGCCTATAGCAAAGTATACAACTACATGAGAGCTCTGTAATATACCAAGGCTTTGCATACAATACAACACAGTAGTTGTAGCACCGCCCTTGTTCACATGTTTGCTATTTGCTATTTAGTAGGTACAGTATCCAACATGGATTGTAAAAGAATAGTGACGAAAATTATACCCTCCTCACCCGCCCCCAAAAGAAACAAGACATAATACACAAAGCAAAACCAGGTGAGCAAAATACAGATGCCTCCTAAACTGTTTCTCACCCCCGCAGCCCGTAATATGTGTGGTGTGGTTGACTGTATAGCCCCTCCTCACCTGTATCCTCCATATGGCTGCTGACCACCATATGCTGCGCCCATCTGATTGTAGCCAGCACCGGGCATTCCACCAGGACCCATCCCCATAGGAGGCCGCATCGGCATCCCCTGGTTCATTCCCATCCCTATATTCATTCCTCCCATCTGTTGTTGGTTCATCCCCATCCCCATTCCCATCGGTTGTTGGTTTATCCCCATCCCCATTCCCATCGGCTGTTGGTTCATCCCCATCCTCATCTGTTGCTGATTCATTCCCATTCCCATCCCCATGCCCATTGGCCGGTTCATTCCCATTCCACCACCATAACCGGCACCTGCACCAGGACCCATACCCATGCCCCTGCCAGCACCCATTGGGTTGGGAGGAGGTGCCATTGCACCTGCACCGGCCCGACCAATGCCGGAACCAGCTCCCATGGCTCTGCCCATGGTGACTGTAGACACCACAGGTGCTTGGTTGATTTTCTTTTCCTGCCTTTTCTCCTTGCGATTAATTGAATCAAAGTCAACTCCAATATCAGCATGAGGATTTGCTTTTGCTGTAAAAAAAACAAACGCTATGAGGTCAGCCAACATAAAGGTAAGCTGTTGGCATTGCAGGAAAAAATGAAACCATGACAGGCCACTTACGTCCAGAAATGTCCAGATTGACTAGACCTCGGCTCAAAGTATCAGACCACAGTTTAGATTTGGGCTCAAATTTCTTCACTGGCTCAGTCTGATTAACTTGCAAAGCAGAAATGATTGTTTCTGGGGGAGCTGATGAACTTGACTGCAATGGAAAGCTGCCACCAGTAGGCACTGAATTTGGCACACCAAGGGGCTGGGATGCTCCCCGAGAGATCAAGGTGGGCTGGAGTGTTGGTGTGCTAGTTTGTGGGGCGAAGCTTGGCTGAGATGGTTGTTGATTTGCCGGAGCAGTGAACTGAGAAGTCTGTGGAGGAATGTGGGACGGTGCTCCATTCTGTGTAGGAACCCCAGACAGGCTGTCAATACCAGGCCCTGATGCTGGTTGCATAAAGAAGTTCGATTGGCCTGATGGCTGATTGGGTGCTACAGATTGAGGCACCTGCGAAGGAGGAAATGATGGGGCGGCAGTCTGGGGAAATTGAGATTGGTTGGCAGCACCAGGATGAGGCGCTTGTGAATAAGCAAACGCAGGGGTAGCCTGAGGTGCCTGAGAAGGAGCAAATGATGTGGGAGCAGCCTGAGAAGGAGCAAATGCTGTGGGAGCAGCATGCAATGGGCCAGCAACTGGCTGAGGTGCCTGAGGGGGGAAATTAGTAGAAACTGGTTGCTGGAGAACCACAGATGGGTTTGCTGGTGCTACCTCAGAAGGCAAGGAGGCCGTGTTTGCAAACATATCTTGCTGCTGAGGTGCAGCGTTTGATGCAAAAGTGAGATCACCGAGAGTGTCTCCAAAACCAAAGCTTGCGGCTGAAGCAGGCTGGAAAGGGTTCACATCCGCACCAGGTCCAGTGGACTGGAAAGAACCAGCTGGTGCAGCATGTGTCTGAGGTAGTGAAGGACTTTCATCAAGAACTGCCTTGAAAGGCGTAGGATCCCCAAAAGGATTTGAGGCATCAATCTGTTGCAAAGTTAAAAGATAATAAAGAAAAAATTAGATTAGATATCATGACAACATAGATTATAAGAAAACACAACAGCAATATCACCAGACGAAGTTACTTGATGTTTGATTTAAGAAATGCCCACTGGCAGAAATTCTGTTGTTACATCGAACCCAACAAAAATTTTTTGGACGAAAACTCAACAAAGTTGTGAAAAGCTCTTGCAATGTTTTAGAACAGTTGCAAGCCAATTTAAGAACCCATGCATTTAAATAGCATCACAAACCAACAAGAACAAATACATGAATGACAATAAGTTATGCATATACCTCGCCAAATCCAGTGGAAGCAGGAGGCATGCCCATGAAACTATTTGTTTCGAAACTTGAATTTGCCGGTGCTTCAATATTTGATGTGGTCGTTGGTTGAGGCACAGACACCAAAGCCAACGAACTAATAGGATCTGATCCAAACAAATCCATCTCCAAGCTATTCGCTACTGGTGCAGGGTTTACAGGAGGGGAAGAATCTGAAAAGGGATATAGATCACCAAACATAATGTCAGCACATATTTACCAAACAAAGATGTGGATACTAGGAACATGCCAGATTGGGTACCATGCCCCTGTACAGTGATCTCATCTATGAAAAAACACCAAATATATATCCCTTCCATACTGATGCTTTCATTACTTCCATTTACAAAAGTGGTGTATTTATTGCTGAAACTGGACAAACTATACCTGGTACAGATCCACGTGGATCAAACTCATCAAATCCATTAGGCTCAGCATGAGCAATTGGTGGCGCAGGTACATCTTCAGCAGTAGTCTCATGAACCCCATTCACCTGTGCTGCAGGAACAGTTGTTGCAGGAACTGAGGGAGAGGACACCCTTGGTGCAGCAGCAGGAACACTTCCTCCATTTCTGAGATTTTGAGAGTTTCAGTAAGGGGCCATTGCTCAGCCAAGAAACTGAAGCATCCAAAATAGAATACTGACCTGTCATCATGATTTTCCTCTCTTGTAACATCTTCATAGTTCGGTGGTGGAGAAGCAATTCGCTGGTTAGAAAGCTTTCGCTCAATAGGCCTGTCATCGCAGGTAACAGAACTTAGAAAGATTGATCCGACAAACAAGCTAAGAAGTTAATGTACATGACCACCCTCCATTACTTACCTATCATCCTGAGTAGGGGCATCAGCGTTGCTGCCACGGCCACTGCAAGGGAAGAAGGGTGTTAAGATACACTAAGAGCCCTAAAATCCGAAGGATGGTATGTTACTAATTTAAGTAACTAACTACTCCATACATTAGTTGCTGAAAATAACTATGGACAACAAGTAATAATTTCAAGTTAAAACAGAAAACAGACCGGGATGAATAAGCTTCATCATCCCCATATGAATCCCTTTCCCGGCCATAGCTCCTGCGACCTGCTCCTTCAGCATATTCATGGTTGCTGTGACTTCCTTTGTATTCATCTTCTCTATAATCTCTGCCATAGCGTTCATTAGAATCTCTTGAATAACGATCTCCTTCCCTATTGGGTGTATCTCCAGGTCCACCATATCTGTCATCGTCCCTGTATCCATAGTCTCTTTCCCTCCCATTTCCATTTCTGTTGTCATATCTACTGCCATAGCTGCCTTCATAGCGGTCATTATCATAACCACCACCATATCGACCTGGGCTCCTGCCACTGGGGGCAAACGCACTCCTGTACCTAAAGATGATCAGATGAAGGTGATCAGTTCAACAACAGGAAACTTCTGCGCCTGCAAAAAAAAAAAGTATGCACTAATCAATATGAAGCAAGCATGGCATAAAGCTGTACTTACTTGTCCCTGGTAGCAAGTGCTTTCTGTCTAACTTCCTGTATCCTTTCTTTATCATTAACTAAACTGACAAGGCTCTGGGATTTCCTTCGTACATTGCTACCTTGATCTCTCCCAGAAGAATCAATGTACTGGAAGTCAGCTAGTGCCTGGAATTTCAAGTATAGTGTTAGCGCACCTATCAAGCAAGATACAGGAATCCCCAATGCCAGAACCAAACTTGAAGATGGTAATAAAAATATAATGCAGAAAAGATGGCAGTTAGCATTACTGATATCTGATAAGCATGCTCTCTTATGTCATCAATAACTCGTTCAGTACCATGCGCCACCAGATAATCCAAGACAATCAATCCCTACAGCACGGGAGGGAGAGAAAAAAATCAGTTTCAGCTGTCCAAAATATTAATGTATTATTATTAATGTTTTCACATGTTTCCTAAAAATAAACAATGTTTTCGTGGCGCCAGGACAATTTCTTACCTTATAAACATGACGCCAGTTTTTACCAGTGTCACTGACCCTCTTCCACACAATGTTCATGATCATCTGGTACTCATGACTGCAAACAGACATGCAACCACATTAGCACCAGCAAAACTGGTTTCTGTTCAGCAAGCAGCCAACAAGAAAACAGGGGGGAAATAGCATACTAGTTATGTGTTGCTTGAGCAATGTCTGCCAGGAGAGATCCATGTGGGCCCCACGGCTCGTTGCTTGTGGCATCAAGGATCTGTACATAAATCAGAGCAAGAACGGAGATACCACGTCAAAACAACTCCTTTCTGTAACAACTGGCAAGTGAAAGTAACAATAAGAGAAAACAAACAAAAGCCCCCGAAGAGCATGCTTGCGGATTGGATGAAAGGGCTACAGAGCGCACAGATCCCTCACCTTTTGTTCTATTCCAGGCACCTTGAGGACCTTCTTGTTCACCTCTCTTTTTCTGCAAAAGCAAGACAGTGAAAACAAGTTCCTTTGTCAATTCATGCAGCTAGAGAGAGCTAGCAAACAAACACGGCTCGAAATCACACGCGATAAACGACAGGAATACAGCGGGCAAACCACGTACAAGTCCCGGACCGTCTGATCGAACACTTTCTTCATGGCTCCCTTATTTTTTTTGAAATCTAGCTCGTTATTATACGCCCAGCTCTATGTCCTCCTCGGTTGGACACCTGCAACCACAACAGTCAATTCATCCACCTCGTAAGATCCAACAGCGATCGAAGATCTCGTCGTAAGCATTCCCACTTGCACTCCCATTTCGGCCTCGTCCGGAAGCTCAGAGCACGAATCCGGGCGCTCAATCCCAGCAATTGGAACGCCAATACAAAAACCCGGAGCAAACCAAAAAGGGTGGAGGAGCTAGATCTACCGGGCAGCGCCGTCGGCAACCTCACGGCCGCGACCGTGCCACGCGCAACAGATCTAGCAGCCACCGACACCGCCACGCCCCGCGAGGAGATCCGGCGCCCGGGCCATTCTCAGCCCAACCAACAAGCGCGATGGAGGAGACGCGGCAGCGACGGAAAGAGCGTGAACGCAGGCAGAAGCGCACCTGAGGAGGCGGGCGGGGCGGCGGAGCAGATCGGCGCGCCGCGGCGACGCGCGGGGGATGGTGGCGGGGCGGGAGTCCACGGGGATTCCACTCGGCGGGACAGGGAGGCGGGGCGAGGAATGGGGGAAGGTGGCGGTGGTCGCGCCCGCTTCCGTTGGCTTTCCTGCCCTTTTCTTCCTCCTCCCTCCCTGGCTTCCCTGAGCTGTCGCCCGCTCGCCGCGACGCGCTGCGGGGTGCGAATGGGTTGTTGTGCCGTGCGCTGGGTTGGCAAGCAGGTGCAGAAGGAGAGGAAAGAGGAGCCGAAGGTCCGCGACGAATATTTTTTGTGTGCGTGTTTTTCTTTTTCTTTTTCGCGGTTTTGGTTTGGTGTGCGAACGAATAAATAATGATTTGGATCCGACGGTTAGTGGGAGAAGGAATAGTTAATCGACGGTGATTAGGTAATGACACTGAAATATTTGCTTTTTTTTCTTTTTTTTGTACCTCTTGCGTTGATTGATGATTAAAATTGTGTGTGGGGCTGTTAAGGAAAGGGAGAAGAAGCACAGGTATACCGTCACCGATGACCATTTTTGAAAATTCAATGGTCGAGGAGGTTTACTTCAATTCAATCTGGTCATTGTGACGCGATTACTGGCTGGCTGGGTGGCTGGTAGGTGGGCCAGGCTGGAAGGACGGGAGGCCCTCCCTATACGACGGTGTCAATCGTCAAACCCTCGTTCTTCTAGAGCTTAGCAAACTCGCAATCACATGACTAGTGCATCTTTTTCTTTTGTTTTGTTTTCATTTTCTTGGGGAGTAAGAAGTGCAGAAAATTTTTAACTCGGAATTTTTTTTGCCTAGAAATCAGTGCCATGCTTACACCCACACCACGTGTGCTGCTAGACTCGCGCTAGTGCGTTCGCCTAACCCCATGTGAGGCGTGAGCTCCCCAATTTCATTCTACTCTGTTTTCTAGCTTTTTTTTTTTTAAATCAGAATGGGGCATTAGCGTACCTGATTACCCGCACAGATGCAATGCGGAAAGCAATATCCTTTGCTCCCCCGATTAAGAAATGGGAACCGGAGCAAACATGGCTGCCGCTGGTGCCACATGGCAACCGACAGGCCACCATCTTGTTCTCCTCATGGCCCGTGCCCGTGCCTGTGCCTGGTTATCATCATCAGCCACAGCTAGACGCCTAGACTGCTGGTACACGGATTACACCTCCCACTGATCTGTTTGGTGACACTGACAGACACCCCAAAAATGCGCCAAAAATTGGGAGACGAAATCCGGCCGCCTGCCGATCTGGGGTTGGCCCTCCCCTCGCATGAATGATAAATAATCCCTCCCACGAAAAGGCCTGAACTGAGCACTTGAGCTTTCTCTCTTGGTGCCATCAGCTGTGCACCGAC
>JAKNSH010287717.1:0-10806 GCA_027790015.1 Cymbopogon flexuosus
GCTCGGCCCGCGCGCGGCTCGCCGTCGCCTCGCCCGCGGCCGCCGCCGGCGCCCGAGCTCGGCCCGCGCCCGCCTCTGCTCGCGGGAGCCCCGCGCCCGCCTCGCCGTCGCTTGGAGAGGGAAGGGGGGAGGAGCAGAGGCCGCCGTCGCCGGTGGAGGCAGCTCGCCCACGCCGCCGTCACCGGAGGGGAGAGAGGGGAGGCGCGCGAATGGACCACGCTGCCGTCGCCGGAGGAGTAGAGGCCGCCGTCGCCAGGCGCGCGAATGGATAAGAGAGGGGAGAGAGAAGTGGGAGGGAGGAGGAAAAAATAAAAAAATCCTGATTTGTGGGTCCGCATAGTGGATAGAGTTCGTGTTAGAGGTGGGATGAGCGCAGAAAAACGAACTGTAAAGCAGAGAATCTTGATGACTGGACTTTTAGAGGTCAAATATAGAGGTCCATGAGTGGAGATAGTCTGAATATGGTATAAATTAGTACCCCTTTATTTCAAACTATAAGTCGTTTTGTCTCTAAATACTATACATCAAGATATACACTAGAAAATCTGAAATGACTTGAGGTTTGGAATAGAGGAGTAAATGTTACTCCCTCCATTTCCAAGTAAATCAAATTTTAGAGTTATATTAAGTCAATTCTTTTTTAATTTGACCGAGAAAAACCGCCTAGATTATACCGTATTAGTATCATTACATACAACAGAAAGTATATTTTCATAGTGTGCTTATTTGGTCAAATTATATTATAATTTGGCAAAATTTAAATAATGTTGGCTTAAGACATCTATAGAATTTGATTTATAGGTCGTTTTGATTTTTAATTTGGGATGGATGGAGTATTATTGTTTATTTTTTAGGACAGAGGGTAGCACAGCGTTGCAGTGAAAATAGTACATTATTCAAATGATTATATTGCAAACAACAGAAATTCTTCGTGCTTACGAAAGTACATGATTTCCAAAGTTGAAACAAAATTCATGATTTTTAACTACTGTCTACCAGAAGACGCTACAAGAACACTTTGTGTAAGGCGCAGCTTGCAGTATTAGTATCGTTGCAATTTGATTTCCGTGGACCATAAACAGTGCGACATTAGATGTGGTCAGAACTCAGAAGTCAGATGGCCACAAGCGATGCTTACATATTTAGTGCAAGGTTGGCACCTAAAATAAAGGCAGGCCGACGTCGATTGGCCATGACCTGCAAACTCAAGACTTTGTCTCTCATCTAAACGCAAAAAAAATAAAAAGGATTTTGACGATAAACCAGGACTTGAGTTACATGAATTCGATGGGCGTCGACTTGAGCAAACATGCAATCTCGTGGGCGTCGACTTCAGCAACCAAACAATCTGATGGCGCGGCGGTTGCTCACCGCGAGGTGTCTACTCGCAACTGGATTTTGCAGGCATGCCCTCTGACCTTGCGATTGCAAGACAGATTCAGATCATGATGCCAAAGGAAAAGGAAAACTGTGAGAACAGCGTGATGCAAATGTTAGCTACCTGTCAGAAAGACAGAAACAGAAGGTGAACGTGGGAAGCTCGATCTTAGGACGTCAAATGCATCATGTAGTTTTTAATCAAGAAAAAAGCATGATGGAGTTGTTAATGTAGTTGCAAGAGGAGCTGGCCGGGGATGACGGTGGATCTCACAATTGTTAATCCTGATCCATTTGTTTGTCGTTTTTATCTTATACTATTTTATTTCTTGGCTGTGGGCGGTTGAGCGTTTCCTTTGACTGCATCATCAGGTTTGCCTTTTTCTTATTCCAAATTCCTGCCGCATTCTTATCTGTTTCTCCAAAACTAAATTGTCACCCTTTCAAGTATTTAGTACTCCTACCATTTTTTATAATGAAAATCTTAATGCCACTGTTTAAATGGTAAACGCAGCTGATTTTTTTTGAACCGAGGATAACCCCATTTCCATTATCAAGATAACGGAAATACAACCAGCATTACAAGAGTTAAGAACAAGAAGCAGTAGATAGTATCAGCACGAGAAGGAATACTACGCCTACTCGCTAAACCCAAGTTCAACTACAGGACCAGCTGGCAAGCGCCAAACTAAAAGAAAGACAGCAGAACTATTACAGAGTTTGAGCATTGCTAAGAAGAAACCAGCCGCAAAAGGTTCATCGACAGGAATTAAGCAGAAAATATCTTTTCAGTCTTTTTCCTCAGTGGAATATCACCCCCTCAATCATCTTGGTGGTCGCCGTCTCCTTCTTCAAGTAGTAGAACTTCTTCACGCCTCTTCTTCTTGTTCAGGAGCTTCTTGGCAATCTGGAACATGGCGTCGACTCCCTCCTCCAAAGCTTTCTTCTCTTCTTCTGGATATAGTCCCGCCCAGTAGCTGATCAGGGCACAGGCATGACAAACAATGGATAAAGGGGTAGGGCTGTTTTTGCCTTCAAAACAAACCCTGTTCCTAGCTTTCCAGATCGCCCAAATAATGGCTGCAATCCCTAATCCCTAGAGTATGATATTTTGAATATTTAGGAATCCATTTAGCACACCAGCTCCAACTCAATACAAAGGAGTTGGGAATGTCAGTTGCGTCAAAACAAATGGCAAAAGTAGCCCATACCACCTTAGACAAGTTACACTGGAAGAACAGATGTTGTATGCATTCATCAGTTTGACAGAAGTAACAAGATGGATCACCTTGCCATTTTCTTCTAATCAGATTATCCTTGGTTAATATTGCATTATTAGCAATCAACCAAAGGAAAATCTTAATTTTTGATGGGATTCTACTCTTCCAAATCTTTTTTTTGGTAACAGCCACTTTCATGATCAGTTAAGATGTCATACTTGGATTTAACAGTAAATACATTTTTCTTACCAAATCTCCAAGTACTATTATCAGGAATTGTATTTGACAATTGAACTTCATCCACTTTTGCAACAATAAGATTCCACTGATCAGCCCAATCATCTATTAACCACCTTGTGAATGTCATACCAGATATATTGGATTTGATTTCATACAAAGTAATATCTTTTTGCTGAGACATATTAAAGATATCAGGGAATAGCTGAGCTAATGGTTTGTCATAAGCCCACCTGTCATTCCAGAATGAAACTTTCTTCCCATTACCAACAGACATTTTCCTACCAAATAAATATAAGTCTCTAACTTTCAAAAGATCATGCCATATAGGTGAATCCGACTGTTTATGTTTAACAGAATGCAATGATTTGTTCTGAAGATATTTGAATTTTATTATATCCTGCCAGAGGCCATTCTCCCTGTCTAATTTCCAGAACCATTTACAAAGAAGACTCAGATTTATTTTTCTAATATCTTTGATTCTAATCCCCCTTTCTTTTTGCTCATACAAATTCTAGACCACTTTACTAGGTGGTATTTCTTTTTGGTCCTCCCTCCTTGCCAAAAGAAGGATCTCCTGAGTTTATCCATTTTATTGACAATTGTCTTAGGAATGAGGTATATAGACATGTGATACATAGGAGCATTGTTAAGACTGGTTTCAATCAAAGTTTTTCTTCCAGCAATGGACATTGAGCTGCCTTTCCAGATATCAAGTTTCTTGCAACTTTTTTCATACAGTGGCAGTCAGTCAGCCACATGTAGCCTGCTAGGACTAACAGGCACCCCTAAGTATTTAATGGGGAACTGACCAATTTGACAGTTAAAGATATTGGCATATACTGAGGCAAGATCCCCTTCATCATTGATAGTGATAACTTCACTTTTATCAAAATTGATTTTCAATCCTTGCATTAGCTCAAACATATATAGCAGCATTTTCATGTTTCCAGCACCAGTTAGATCATGCTTGAGACAAATGATGGTATCATCTGCATATTGCAGAATGGCTACCCCTTTCTCCACTATATTTTCTACCAATCCACAAAAGAGATTGTTACTTTGAGCTTTAAGAATCATTCTAGCTAGCCCATCGGCTACAAAGTTGAATAGAATAGGAGACAGGGGATCCCCCTGCCTCACCCCTTTGTGGCTTTGGATGTAAGAGCCAATCAAATTATTCACTTTGACACTAACAGTCCCACCAGATAGAACTTGGGAGATCCAACTACACCATTTATTACAGAATCCTCTGGAATTTAGACATTCCAACAAAAAGTTCCAGTTAACTTTGTCATAGGCTTTTTCGAAATCCAGTTTTAAAATAACTCCAACTTGCTTGGATCATTTTGTCTCATGAAGTATTTCATGTAGGATCATTATACCATTAGTAACATTTCTGCCTTTCATGAAGGCTGATTGAGATGAACTGATTAGTTTCTCAGCTACCTTTTCCAATCTGATAGTGAGAACTTTAGTTATGAGCTTATATATACAATTTAGTAAACATATAGGCCTATACTGCTGAATGATAGAAGCATCAATCTTCTTTGGTAGCAGGGTTATAATTCCATAGTTAATTCTGCTAATATTGACTGTCTCTTTATGGAAATCATCAAAGAGTTGAATTATATCACTTTTTATAATACTCCAACACTCTTGATAGAATTCAATAGGAATTTTATCAGGGCCAGCTGCTTTATTCTTTTCCATTTGGTCTAAGGCCTCTTTAATTTCTGCCTTTGAAAATGGCCTACACAATTCAATATTCTCTTCCTCTGTTACCCTGTGAGTCCCATCCCAAATGGTAGATTCAAGGTGAATACCATGATGCTCCTCTGGGCCAAACAGCTTGGCATAATAATCAGTAGCATGTTTGAGAAGGTTTTCATCTCCTTCAATCAATACTCCCTCATCTTCAAATGAGATAATATTACTTTTTCTTTTTCTACCATTAGCAATCCTGTGAAATAACTAGTATTAGTATCACCTTTAAGAAGCCATTGTTCATGACTTCTGTTTAGCCAATAAGTCTCCTCTTGATCAAGTAATCTATAGTTTTCTTTAATCAGTTCATATTTGGCTTTGGCAAGATCTTCATCTAGAAGGTTTAATTCCTCCAATTCTTCAAGTTTAACAAGTTCATCTCTGATCATATTTCTTTTTTTTCAGCTCTCCCTGCAAGTTTAGGCCCCACCCTTTGAAGTATTGCTTAAAAAGCTTTAACTTCTGTTGAAGTCTGCTTAACCCAGCAGAAGCATTACAAGTTTTAACATTAGGCAAGAATTCAAGGTTGCTTAACCATGTAAGCTCAAATCTAAATTCAAGAAACTTTAGTGGTTTTTGTGTACCAGATGAAATAACCAGAGGATTATGATCAGAGATGTCTCTGGAAAGTTTTTTAACCTCAGAGTTAGGGAAAAGATCTTCCCATTCCTTAGTAACTAAAATTTTGTCTAGTTTCTCAAGGGTGGGCCTTTCTTGGTTATTTGTCCAAGTAAAGATCCCACCTGTCATTACAATCTCTCTACGACCATGAAAGTTAATCAAAGTATTGAACATATCAGAATATCTTTGCACTCCATTCCTTTTGTTCCTTTCATATGAAAATCTTATAATATTAAAGTCTCCGCCTATTATTAAAGGCTCTTGATTTCTAGAACAGAAGGCTGATAGCTCAGTGAGAAATTCCACTTTATTCTCTTCCTGTGCAGCCCCATAAACCACAAGTAGATTCCATTTGGCTTTGTTAACTTTGTCCCATAGATTCAATTGTAACATAAATTCTCCCTGATGAAAAGAGCCCACATCATAGATGTCTAATCTTACCCCAACTAATATACCACCAGACTTGCCCCTAGACGGGTTGCACAGCCAAAGATAATCCCTTTGGTAGTCAAACTTTCTTAGTATTTTTTCATCACAATCTTTTATCATTGTCTCTTGTAAGCCAATAAAATGAAAAGAATACTGTTGAATGAGACATTTGAGAACAGTAGCAACCCCACTTTTCTTAAGATCTCTACAGTTCCATATAAGACCATTCATTTAATAATAAACTCTGTTTTTTTGGTATTTCTCTTAGAGGTGGCATTACAAGGCCTTCCTCTTGTTTTTACAGTGGCAGGGTTCTCCTGCTCTTTCTTTTTTCTCTTATTCATAGGAGAGACTTTAACATTCTTCTTTTTGTCCCTCTTTTTTTTTCTAGATTCAACAATGGTAAACTCATCAGAATCAGAATTTTCATCCTGGAGCCATTCCAGTTGAAGTACACCATCAATATCAGAATCATTAACTGAACGTTCTTTTTGAGCTTTGTTGCTAAGCTGTTTAGTATAAAAATCATTCCTAGCAGATTCCATTGATCTCAACAAATCAAAAGTAATACAATCATCATTTTTAATGTCAATGCCCATGTTAACAGCAGCACTAACTAACTCATCAGTAGGTAACTCAGAAAAGGAGTTATAACAGTTACCTTCCAGATTCCTTTTTAAAGAAGCTTTCTCCACTTTATCCATGGTATGTAGATTGGTATCTTTTTTCAGCCTCTCACTCCTTCTCCTTTCTTGAGCTTTGACTAGAATACCTTCAGCAGAGCCTTCTTGGTCACCTCTCACTTCACTGCCACCATCAGGTTCAGAGCTGATTCCTGATATCATAGACTGACAGCCCTCCTGAGGAACAACAGTGTTTATATTCTGCTCATCCCCTTCTGAGCATAAGTGATCTAGACTTCCCAACATCTTAGTCAGATCCTTTTCAGATTTGCTTTCAGGAGACACTGTACTAACATCCATGATCCCTTCAGCAGGCTTACCAACAGTTTTCTTCTCCTTCAAGATATTTCCACTCCTTTGAATACTAGGGTCAAGCTGCATCTCCCCATCCTCCTGTTGATCAGGATCCACACTCTCTTGAGTATTCACAATATTGTCATCAATGGTGCAGACTTCTGGGCAGCTTTGAGGTTTATCTTGAAGAGCTGTTTCAAGAGTAATCTTCTCAGAATCCACTGACTTTTCATCTTTCTATTTCTTCTTATGGAGAATAGAACTTGGATCAATATCAGGTATAATATCCCTCATCACCCAAATATGAGTGGATGAGTTCTTCTCCCCCTTCTTGCTAGACTGTCCATCCTCCAGTCCAGCTATTTGGTTTACTCTCCTGGTGAATGAGTCACTTCCAGTTCCAGAGCCATCAGATTCAGAATCCAGATCATCAAACTTTTCAGGTATAAAGACCTTTTCCTTGTCCACTTCAGCAGCATATGGATCCTTATGAGCTTTTTGAGCATCTTGCAGCAGCTTGGTTTGGCTTCTTGTCTTGAAGTCAATCTTGGGAGGTGCAGACCAAGTTGCTTCCACTTGTTTTCCTTTACTAGAGCCACCACCTTGCTGTGGAAAGACAGTTCTCTTTTTGTCACCTCCAGACTGTTTACCAGGGTATCAGCTTTGGATTTCTTGGGAGGGGGTTGAAAATCATCCTTGATTTTAATGCCACTTATCAAGTTCTTCCCTTCTTCCATCTCTGGAACCTCTCTTTCAAACCCAAATTCAATGAGTTTCAATCCCAGGGTAGCTTCAGCGACTTTAGGAACCTTAGACACATCTCTGCAGGCAATCTTCAATCTTACATAGTCATATCTGAACCTAGTGCCTTCATCATAGTCCACCACCTTCCCCACCAAGCCTCCTACACCAGTTAAAGTTACTAATGATCTCTGATCAGCTGGGATATTGCTTACTCTGAACCAGGCAGTTTGTAGCATTCCCTTGACACCAGTGACAGGGGCCCAAGCCTCAATCTTAAGCTGTGCTTCATTTCTCATGGTTAGATTCTTCAGATTGCACCATTGAGACGCCATCTTGGCCATAGGGAATCTGAGAAGGAATCTGTCATCAGCTACTTGTCTAGCCCTCCACTGCCAAGATTCTATCCCAATCAGATTCATGAACTCCATTTCTATCTGTTTAGCAGTAACCACTCCTTGAGTAACTGTGATCACAGTGGTACTTGCTTTCTCTTTAGCAACATTGGTGTCGATACACTCCTCTATATAGAAAAAGCTCTGCCCTTCAACTTGTGTAGCACATAATTCAGGTCCTGCATTCCAAGCTAACAGCCTCTTGCAATCAACAGTTGAATGCATGCCAGAACAGATAACACACCTTGCTCGGCGACAATTTTTGGTGACATGATTGGTATAGCCACATATCTCACAAGGAACAAGTTGTCTGGGATCTGAGTCTCCAGTACCAGAGCGACGAGCTTGAGATGTACCTGTAATTGCTTTCCCAGACTCCCTCTTGCTTCCTTCTAGTTGATCTTGATCAGGACACCATGTAGCTTGATTCTCATTTTACCTTTAGCCCCCTCCCACTTGGAGTCATCTTGCTTAGCCGAGGTGGTGTCTTCTTCCACAAGAGATTCTTCCTCAATCACCTCCTCGTCTATGCGTTTCTAGGTATTTGCTCTTCCACCAGCACGGCCTCTGCCCCTTCCCTGCCTTCCTCCATCAAACTCACCACGCCCTTGGCTGTGATATGGGCGCCTACCCCCTCCTCCTCCGCGCGCTTGCATCGGTACTTGGATGGTAGGCGCCGCCTCGTAGCGCACCACAGTGGCAAAGGAGCTTGGAGTGGCTTTCCCCCACAGGTGCCCGACGAATTTGGTTAGGGTTTCAGAAGGGCTCGATGTAGGAGTGGGAATGGGGGGAGTTGTTGCGGTGGAGACTACCAGATCAGGGTAAGAAGAAGGGTGGTGATGAGATAACTCGCGGGTGAACTCGCTGCCCTGATGACCGCCAGCCACCTTGTCAATACGCTTGAGATGAGGTGGAGCAGGGCCTAAGATTCCTGGGACAATCTGAACCTTGGGCGGTCTTGTATACCACTTTTCTTTCCTGTTTTGCCCTTGACTCAAATTGTTCGAAACTCTTGTTCCTCCCTCCCCCTCCTCACCTCCTCTGTTTTCACCGCCACCTCCTCTGTTTTATCCCCAACTCTGCCATTGCAATTGGATCGGTAGGAATTTAATTTTGACATGATTGTCATCGACTGAATCAAACGGGAATTCCCTCCGAGCAAATGTATGCTTAAATCTTCTATGATTCGTATCAAAAGGCGGACCAAATCCACGACTCTTTTGTTTGGTATTTTTTTCAATCAATTGAATGCCAAATTCTCTTATCTGGATGAGCAAAAGGATTACGAGCCTCAACCCCAGCTGTTAAGTTCTTATCATTCTGATTTGATTCCTGAAATCGAGGATTACATGCCTCCGATCGACGATTGTTCGATTTATCAATCGAATAATCATCTGCGTTATCAAGTTTTGGGACGAACTCAGTATGAATAATTTCACCAACTCCAGAGAAAACCTTACTAGGGTTTGGTTCCGAGACGTGAGACGGAGATTCATGACATACCTCATCGGTGATGTTGACCGCCGATGTTGCGACGGTCCTCGTCGGTAATCCTGTCGGGAAGACATCCGGTAATCTCCCAGTCGCAGTGACAAGAGGATCTCACCGGAGCGTCGCCCCCATCAGGATTTGACCGCGGAGAAGACGACGACGATCCAAGGTGCGCCTCGTCGGCGACTTTGGAAGGAACGGGAATGGATGCGCTTGGCGTAGTGGTCGACGCGACGACAGACCCCGTCGGCGCGGCGACGGAAACCGTCGGCGTGGCGGCGGACCCCGTCGTCGGGGGAGAGGGGGGGGGGGGCAAGAGACAAACGAGCCATCTGCAATCTATTTGATGGAATGCAGGAGAGGGATCAAGCCAATCCATCTTGTTCCCAGATGAACAACTGAAGACTATTGTAATATGGGCAGGAACAGTACAGGTCAACACTGAGATTTGCCTTATGTTTCTCGTGGTTTAGGTGTCTGTCTGATATCATTTGGGCATCTTTCCTTGTCATGAACTGTTCGCACTCTTTTGAAACGAATGGAAACAATCCCATCGAGACAAGACGACCGAGTGCAGTGACAGTCGGTCTCAACTCTCAACTAAAACACTTGATGACACAAACCTTATTCGCCCATACTATCTTAAATAGGGTATCAAGATTTATTCCTGCACAGAGGGATCCGGTGTGTTTCTTGTTCAACGAAGTAGGACTGTAGAAGTGCCATAATTCGCCAGGCAAAAAATATTTTTTTTCTTATGGTTAGAAGTAGCTAAAACAAGCTTAATATATTCTGAACATGGGTCATGGATGACTGTCTTCATTATCTCAGATTTAGCAAGACAAGTGGCTATTTGTAAGCATGAAGTATGAAACAAGACAAGTGGCTATTTGTAAGCATGAAGTATGAAACTTGCACGAAATTTAAGCTTTCCGATTCTTGCAAATTTCGTGCAAGTTTCATACTTCATGCTTGTTTCAGCATGGCTTCATGCTTGCAAATTTCCATATGGCATGGCTGACCCAGTATTTGTTCAACACAAGTTTTTTAGATCAAAGTCAGATCATCAGATGTAAAAATGTAAAAAACTTGTGTTGAACAAATTGTTTCCATATGGCATGGCTGACCCAGTATTGTAGATCATTCCATCCTCTCATGGTAGACATTCAGGACATAGTTGTTGAGGAGATTGCCAAATGTCTTGGTCGAGAATTTTTGCACCACATGGTCTCGTGCTTGTTCACCTAATCTGACAGCAAGATCATGATCATTCACAAGTTTCAGCATGGCTTTGGAGACTTCTGTGGGAGAGGGATCACACAGAAACCCAGTTACTTCATTCACAACTGTTTCCACTGGGCCACCACTATTGCAGGCAATTACAGGCTTGTGGGCCGCCATGGCTTCAAGAGGTACAATACCAAAATGTTCGTCCTGGATAATTTCAAGACACAGGCTTCTTAATTAAGGTAAATATAAAATGCCTAGCTTGATATAAGTCCTAGCACAGCTAGACACTTTACCGTTGGAGTGTATAAAACACAGAGGCAG
>JAKNSH010287883.1:0-10159 GCA_027790015.1 Cymbopogon flexuosus
CCCATGTCGGCCATCTCGCCAACTCCGTGGACGTCTCCCACGCTGGCCTCCTCGCCAACTTCGTGGCCTTCCCTCCGTCGTGGGCACCGCAAACTTGAATCCTCAACTAGGCCTCCACCCTCCACACCACGCTGCACAGCCGCCGCCGCAGACTGACCAAGCAAGACCTTCCAAAATACGACACCTCCAAGGAGGGATGCGACGCCATCGGTGCAGCACCGCCGTCGCCTGACCAAAGGTCAAGGTTTTCACCCAGGAAGGAAAGCTACGATCTGTCTGCAGTGCTAGCCGCATGCCTCCGCTCCACCGCACTCCAGCTGCACCACAATCATGCCGCTGCAGCCGCTGTCCCCTTTGTCGCGGCCCTTCCGCGCCTACACTGATGTAGCCACCATCCCAGCGTGCAGCATCATGCCCAAATCCGACGAAACCAGACACTAGACAAGAAAGCCACCAGGGCTGCCGCTACCAGCGTCTTGGTTGCGCCCTTGTCACGGTCACACCAGAAACAGCCTCGCTTCCACGCCCAAGCAGCGCACAAGCCCGCGCCGGAGCCATTGCCACAACCGCACCGACGCACTGGCCTGCATCGTTGTCGTAGCTGTGTCGCCATAGATCCGCGCCAGGGGTCACTGGATCCGTGCGAAACCTAGCCCGTGGATGCTGGAACCACCAGAGAAGACGGCGGCGGCACCGCCACCACACCATGGCTGTCCGTGCTTGCCAAAAACGCCCCGCCGCCGCCCTCCTCGTTGCCACCGGCCGTCAGTGGCGCGCTCCGACGGCGGCGAGGGAGGGGATGCAGAGGAGGAGGCCTGGCGGTGGGAGGCGAGGGGCTCCGCCCGAGCCGCCCGGCGGGCGACGTGGGGGTCAGGGGGAAGGTGTAATTGTGGCTTCGATTTGGTCCGGATCTAGTTATCCATGGTGGTTTTGATTTGTTTAATTTGATTTGATTTGTGCTCTTGTTTGGATCTCAGTCAGTTACAGGTGTCCTCAATTTTGTTCTCTTGCATCTGGTGGGTGTCGATTGGATTTTCCCCTATGACTTCGTTTTGGCTTCCGACTGTTGGATTTTCATGTTGAGAATGATTTGGGCTTCGTCTGATCGTGGACGCATGACAAACAGAAAAATTAGAGGCTAGAGGGCAGACATTATTTTTCACAATTTACGCCTGGCATCAGACGCTGCGGCAGGGCGCTTTCGCTGGGCGGCAGTGGCACCATCTCGCGTTGTGTGTGGTGGACACGGCCGCTATTTCAGGTCGTTGATATCCATGTTGGAGAGTGTTGGAGAAGTGTTGTCTTGCCGTTAAAACTTTTGCTCTTTTAATTTGAAATCTATTTTTTCCTCTCTTTTGACCGAACCGGGAGTCCCCGACCCATTTTTTTGTTTTTTTCCATTAAATGAAAGGATGAGTATATGTACAAAGAGAATTACAAGGTATCTAGACCCAACACAAAAAGAAAAGCATTAATTACAACAAGCTATCTCTCCAAGCAACAAGTTGAAGTCTTTTAGCTGGTTTGGCCTTGATGCGCATCAAGTCAAACTCTCTTCTGAATCTAGCCTTCCAAGCATCGAGGCTGACCATTCCTTGATCAAAGATGCAGCTATTTCTTGTAAGTCAGATGGGCCAACAAGCTGTGATAATAATCTCTCTGAAAAACTTTCTACCAAAATCATTTCTTGCCTTCAGCATCATGTCTAAGAGTTGCAGATTAGTATCCCAGTTTATATTGAGGAAGTTCCAACAATGTTTGCTGAAAGAGCACTGAAAGAACAGGTGGAAGCTAGTCTCTTCTTGCCCACAGTTGCAAAGGACACAAGTGTTGTCATCAATTTGCATATTTTTCCTCCTAAGTATATTTTTGGAATTCAGTATATCTCTCAAGAGAAGCCAAAAGAAGAACTTTTGTGTGCCAGTATTGGAGGATGACCATAGCCAGCTGAATAAGGGTGAGGCCTCTGTTTGTCCTGTGATCTTCTTATAAGCTTTTCTACTGTTATAAATATTGGGGCCCCAGCTATATATAACTTCATCATTCAGTGTTTCCTCTGCATTTTTTATGGCCAAGCTCTGTTCAATTTCTTCAGGTTGATCAACAGCTATTGAAGAAAGAGGCAGGGTGAATAATCTATTCAGATCCTGTTCCTTGAAATATTGTAGAGAACAATTGATTTTCCTTGTGAAGGAGAAGAGCTGTGGATAGATGTCTTTCAAGGCTTGGTGTTGACTGTTTTCATACCAAAAATCAGACCAAAAGGTGGTGGAGTCCCCTCTGTTAGCCCTAAAATTGCTGATGCTTTGATAATCAGTGTAGAGTGATAAAACATCCTTCCACCAAAAAGAAACCTACTGGACTCCTGGCTTGTGGAGGTGTTTGATGGCTGGCCTACAATTTCTCCCATCTGAGGCTGACCCAAGGTGTATCTGCTTTCTTGAAAAATCTTGTCTAGGAATTTTAGTAACCAGAGGCATTATTCTGGCTTTTAATATCAACAATACCTAGACCCTCTTCCTCTTTAGGTTTGTAGGCTGCTTCCCAGGCCACCAAACAGGTACCTTTTCTATTGAATGTCACCCTTACTCCAAAGACAATGCTTCCTGTAGATGTCAATCTGTTTGATCACTTTGGAGGGAGTTTGAGGCTGCACATGTAGAAGGTTGGGAGTGAGGAGAATACTGAGTTCACCAGGATTAGTCTACCATGGTAAGATAAGAATAACTGACACCGGCCAATCTTCTCTCTATTTTGTTCATCAGTGGGGAGAAGTCACTTATTGCAGGTTTAGTTGTCCCAAGAGGTAGCCAAGATATGTGAAAGGCATACCACCAACTGTGCAGCCAAAAGTAGATGCCTTGGTTTTGGCAGTTCACCTCAAAGGGGGTGCATAATGTCCAATCCCTGTACAAAATTGTTAATTTTAGAGGCATTCAGTCTTTATTAGTTCCCTCTCTTTGGGAGATTAAAATCCCACCTAGAGTTCACTATTTCCTTTAGTTGTTGAGTAAGAATAGATTAATGACTAGAGACAATCTTAGCAAAAGAAGGAAAGTAGATGAAACCAATTGCCTTTTCTACAATGAGCAGGAGTCTATCATGCATCTTTTTTTTAATTGTACTGTCGCCCAGAGGATGTGGCAGGTACTGTCAGATGCTTTAGGTGTTCATCTTGGTAATTCCTTTGAATCAGTAGGAAGCTTTTGGCTAAGTAATAAAAGAAATCGTGTGATTAATATCTACTCCCTCCGTCCCTAAAAGACTATCGCTTCGTTTTTCGAGAAACAATTGCTGACAATTTTTACAAATAATAAGTATCATCAATTAGTATTATAATTAATATCATCAGAAAAATCTTTGAATCTATTTTTTAAATAAATTTATTTAGAGATACAAATGTTGCATGCCTTTTTTTACAAATCGAGTCAAACTTGTGGCACGCATACCACGGCGACACTTTTTAAGGATGGAGGGAGTATACCTCAGCTACAATATGGCATCCGTGGAAACTAAGAAATGATTTATGTTTTCAAAGATATATCTTTGTGGAGGAGTATGGATATACTTCTGTGCAAAATAGCAGTCACCTTGGAGAATTGGGTAATCCTGTGACCAGAGGAGGAGAGAGAAATCTTGAGACAGAAGGCGCTGATGATCAAGGAAGCAGCTTTCCAGGTGTTGTGGCTCCCATGGAGATGATGGAGAATCTTATCTGGATACGCAAAAAAAAAAGACTTTACAGGCAGCTGGATAGGTGTTTCTTCTTAAGCTGCTAGAGTTGTTGAGCTCCTAAGTGTTCTTTGAGAACTGTAATCCTGGTTAGTGTTGCTTTGTGTTTCGCAGGACCGTGGGATGTCGGCACAGGTAGACCTTCGGCCCGCAAAGGATCACTCCCTACGTAGGGATTTCTATCCCATGGCGGTTGAGGTGGAGGCTAGTCATATTGTGTCTGAGTTGGCACCGGTGGTCAAGCTGTCTCTCACAGACCCTGATGTGGGCGGCTCTGATCTGACCTCGATAGTGGAGGAGTTGGGTGGTCTCGTGGGCCTAGCCATGGTGGAGGACCTATCGCTAGAGTCCCGCGAGCCACCCACGGTCCTAGATGTACGCCTCGCTAGCCGCCATGCTGACATGCCCAACTTTGTAGAAGAGTTGGGGATGTCTGTTGTGGTTGATGCTGCTGCTTATACTGATCCGGTCCAGGCCGAGTTGGAGGCCTTGGTTTGCATGCCGATGCAGACGCCGCTCATCAAAAAGCCGCGACTGCGCTGTGCCAGGACACCTGTATCGTTGTGGCGCAGTGGTCGCATCGCCGCCAAGCCAAGGTCGGCGAACGCCACCAGGCAGGCTCAAAACGTGCTACTGAAGAAGTTAGGCATTGCCGTCGAGGAGGATGCTGTCGATCTGGAGGTTGAAACCAAGCTCAGGGCCGCCTTCCATAACATGACAGATAGGAAAAAGTAGGCCTTGCAGATCTTCTTGAATGAGGGCCTCGACCTATCAGCCTTGGATCTGGACTTGACCAGTTTGGAGGACGACGTGTCGTAGTATCCTGTTAGGCTGTCGTCCAGTCGCAAATGGTTTTTATGTAATGTAATCACAACCTCGTGTGTGTTGGTGTCCAGAGGGCTTTGGTAACTGCGGGTTACCATCCCCTCTATTTTATACTTGCAAACTCCTTTCTGCTTAATGCATTACGCGCTTAGGCGTGTTCAAGGAAAAAAAAAAGTGTCGCTTTGTGTTTAGCTTCTGCGAGCCTTACCTGGTTTTTGTTAGAACCTTAGACTAAGTTGAAGTGGTTTCCCCACCTGCTGGGCTAATAACGATGACTTGGTCTGTTGACCGCTTGGTTAATGGATGGGGCCGGGGCTCACTACTGGAGTTAATAACACAGAACAGTTATCGATCAATTCGATTGAAGCAGTGAAGCACAATAGCCGAGAGAAATACTACATGACGGCGACATATGTAATAAGTTGAACGCGTGACATCGTGCACCCATGCAAAAAAAAAAATTCGCGATCACGCCCAAACCATGGACGCGTTTTTCATTAAGCAGAGAAAAGACCATCCCCATTACAGGCCGGTAACCAAAGTTACCCAGAAAAAGAAATGAAACCTCACCCCTCCACCCAGATCAACATGAGATTACATTGCGACTAAATTTGCCACTGCACCGCCGCTGACACCTAGGCAGCCAACAAGTTGGCGAGACGCCTGTTGCCCGCCGCGCACCACAGCTCCGCCTCCTCCTGGATTGCTGCGGCCAGCCGGCTAGCCTGAATCGAGACCCCATCAAACGTTCGGGCGTTACGCTCCTTCCAGATTCTCCAGCAGGCGAGGAAGAATAGGGAGTCGAAGCCCTTCCGGCGATCGCGCTGAACCAGCTTCCGCACTTGTAGCCACCAAGGGATCGCTTGGGCTTGCTGATCGAGATGAATGCCCAACAAGCGCGCCCAAGCAAAACAACGATGCCAAACCTCCCTGCTGAAGGCACAACCCACCAGAAGGTGGTCAATAGTCTCCGGCGCCTGGTCGCAAAGGATGCAAGTGCACGATTCTTGCAAGCCATGCCTGAACCGCCGTTCCGCCGTCCAACACCTACCGTGCAGGACAAGCCACATGAAGAAGCGCACCCTCGGAGGCGCCGCCGTCTTCCAAATCTGTTTTGCCCCCAGCGGCACGGTGGCACCAAGGAACATTGCCCCATAGGCAGACGCCGCCGAGTAGTTCTGGTCGGAGGAAAGAGACCACGTGAAAGTGTCTGGGCGATCCTGAAGCTGCACGTGCTCAAGCTCATCGCAAATAGCAGCCACCTCGGCGACCATCTGCATCGTGACCGCCCCGCAATATGTTGCACCCAAGCATCACCAGGGAGCGCCTCCGCCACAAGTGCACGCCTTTTTCGCGGCCGAACAGCCGCGTACACAGAGGGAGCCAACTGCTGGATGCAACGACCATTGATCCATCGGTCAGTCCAGAAGAAGACACCGGCACCGTCACCAAGAGAGATGCGGATGGCCGCACGGGATAGGGCGAGCACCGCCCGCTCCGTCGTCCTAGGCGCACGACCGCACAGGCGATCCCTCCAAACCCACCTCGCGCGGAAGGCCACCCCAGAGGCCCTGAGGTCGGTGACGCCCAGGCCGCCCAGCGCCTTGGGCAGGCACACCACCGGCCAGGACAGCACCCATGCAAATTATTTTCACACGTCAAGCATACAACTGCGCAAGCATATGTTAATCCTGCCGATGAGCTTTAGCTCCCGGGTACTGAAACAATGCCGAAGAAGCGCTTGAGCCTCTCGACCTCCGCGCGAACGATGAAGGTGAGCTTGGCCACCACGTCCGCCGGCAGGGTGTTGCCGAAGAGCGCGTAGTCCGTGATCTGCAGGCCGGGTTTGGGGTTGCTGTAGGCGGCGATGGCAATGGCGGTCGAGTTGCCGACGTTGTACTGGAAGTGCAGCAATCCCTGCGGGAACACGAAGAGATCGCCCTTGCCGAGCCTCTTGACATAGACTTTATTGCTATCGGCGCTGACGAAGCCGGCGGAAAGGTCCCCCTCGACGACGAAGAGGAGCTCCGAGGCCTCCGGGTGGGTGTGGAAGGGCACGACGCCGCCGGGCAGGATATCGACGCACGTGGCGGCGAGGCCGAGGCCGTTCAGGCCGGGGAACTGTTTCACGGTGGCCGAGGCTAGGCCGGTGTTGAAGGGGGCGATGACCGGGCCGGGCTTGGCCAGGGCGTCGGAGTAGAAGTCGTCGGAGTCGACGACAGCCTTGGGCTTGCACGGGTAGCCGGACGGCGTGTCGGAGCGGACCAGGTCGGCGACGCAGAAGTCCTGGGTCAGAGCGAGGGAGGGGAAGGGCAGCAGGATCAGGGAGAGCGAGCATGGCAGTAGCACGAGGACCACCGCGGCGGCGGCCTTGGGCGCCATGGTTACCTTGCCGAGCGAGCTTACCACGCACTGATATTCTGTCCTTGTAGGTCGTGCTAATTCAGACTTCAGAGTCTGTGTTTGGATATGCATTCTCTGCAGGTCGATATATAGGCGAGGATATTCATGTATCACCAAGTGAAATACAAAATGATTTACCCCTAATACTATCAGCATTAACCAATCATAAGATTGCATCTCTTCAAGGTGGTTATCATAGTCGCACACTTGCTGAGGAAAATTTAAATTCTGTTCAGGTTCACCCAGAATAATATACTCCGTGTGTATCCAAAGGGCACGAGGGTTAATTCTTCAAACTATGATCCAATGAATGCCTGGACACATGGTGCTCAGATGGTTGCATTCAACATGCAGGTGAGATTTCGGTTCTTTACTGCCATGTGAGCCACTAATTTCCAATTTCTTTGTGCTTTTATACTCGCATAGTATTAATATGTGTGAGTGTGACTACTGAGAGCAGTAACCTAATATACTGGGCTTTCTTTTTCAGGGGCATGATAAAGCGCTCCGGTTGATGCAAGGATTTTTCAGAGCCAATGGGGGCTGTGGGTATGTTAAAAAACCTGACTTCTTGCTAAGGACAGGTCCAAACGGGGAAGTATTTGACCCCAAAGGTAGTTTGCCAGTGAAGAAAACTCTCAAGGTAGGTGTATGCTTTCCCAGAATTTGACAACCAAATTTGCTAAAAAAGAATGTTCGAACCGAGCTAGTCCAGCATATAGCTAAATCTGGTGTGATGTCCAAGCAGGTAAAAGTATATATGGGAGATGGATGGCGCATGGATTTCAGCAAGACTCATTTCGACGCCTTTTCACCTCCAGATTTCTATACCAGGGTAAGGCAAGAAAGATGCTCATTTGGGACTTAGGTGGTTCACATAACAGTGTGACATGAAAATCACATGCTGGGATGAAGTTGTAATAATAACTAGAGGTTCCTAATGGACATGCTCTCTAAACACATACAGGTAGGGATTGCCGGAGTGAGGGCGGACACTGTGATGAAGAAGACAAAGGTGATCGAAGACCAGTGGGTACCGGTATGGGACGAGGAGTTCACATTCTCTCTGAGGGTGCCGGAGCTGGCCCTCCTGAGGATAGAGGTGCAGGAGTACGACATGTCAGAGAAGCACGACTTTGGGGGGCAGACGTGCCTGCCGGTGTGGGAGCTGAAGCAGGGCATCCGTGCTGTGCCCCTGCACGACCGCAAGGGCAAGAAGTACAAGTCTGTCAGGCTGCTCATGCACTTCGATTTTGTCTAGCAAGCGGCCTTGCCTACACAAAAAACATTCAGATTCAGTCAGTCAGCCAGTCATGCAGAATTTTCTTTTGCATCTACTTGTGTGAGTGGGTTTGTTACAGTGAAATCAAGCTAGTATGTATGAGTTAGCAGTAGTGTGTGTGTATGTATGTATAGACTAGAGTGCACTGATTTTGTCTGCCTCACGCTCATATTCAATTCTTGGGTACATCAATGTGTATGTATGTACTGATTTTGTCGGAATAAAAGTTGTATGGATAGTAGGAGCAGATCGACCGAACAAGCCTTCTTGTGTGTTGGAATTTGGTTTTTGTTCTCTCCCTCTGAAACTCTGAAACTGAAATTGTTGCTCAGTACGGATGATTATAATAGATTGTTTGTTACTTGTGGTACGTACGTAGTTTAGAACGGAGGAATTACGTTGCAGCGACTTTCCTGCACGCCCGCACTCCTTGGTGCTCGTCCGTGGTAACCTGCCGGACATCTGAATCGTGCTGTGGTTTTGGCGTTTTGCTGCAGCAGGCGCGTCGTCATGAACAAACGGGAACGACCGATTCAGCGCCTGATCAGAACGCTCAGCTGAGCGAAAGATGGGAGCATGGGCAAACTGACTAACACTCTTTGATTTTTTTTTTGTGACACAAATTAAAATCAAAGTTTAACATCTCAATGAACAATGCTGAACCATGAGTTACTACTGTGAGTTTGAGGTACCTGGACGGCTGAACTAAAATCAGGCAAACACGCTGAAAACATCTGGAAATTCTTGGTGATACTAGTATGCAAGAAAATTGCTAAGTACGCAATAGGATCAATCACTACTTTTCTTTAATTTTTCTCAAGCCGGATGGCCGATGAAGGGAACCTGAAACCATTTGCAATAATTTGCAGGACTCTAGTAATAACAATAAGAGAAAAGATCATATCCAACAAAGACTGATAGCGCTGACATGTTCTAGAGAGTACAAGTTGGTGTTCTTTTTTTTAGCATTTACAAGTAGGTGTTCTTGACGAACGCACCATATATCTAAACTGCACAAATCAGATCATATCTTCTTAACTCGGCAAAGATACCAAATTCTTGCAGATTCGTTCACTGGTTCACTGGCGCTGGTATTGCCCATCTTGCCTCTGCCGTGTCTGCTTGTGTGACATGGACAATGATAAGGTCACCCTGTGTGACTGCTGTGATCAGGGCTACCACCTCTACAGCCTTGATCCTCCTAAACGAAAGGTGCAGAACAAGCCCAAGTTGGCTACCTTGAGCTCCAACATATGGATCTTTGCGCGCAGGTCCTCCTCGATCTTGGAGGCTCGGCGGATCTGACTCCATATTGCGCTGTCCTGCTTGGTTGCCTCAATCTTGTCCTTCAGTCTGGTGACGAGTTTGTCGGACACATGGATCTCTATGGCGAGCTTACACTCACCCTCGACAACCTGGTCCTGCAGTCTGGCATTGTCCATGTCCGTGAAGAAGATGTAGAGGAACAGGATGCCCATGAAGATCTGAGCCTCAGTCTTTCTGCATCCGGTCATGCAGTTTTGCATTGTTGGCCCTTCTAGACCCCCTGAGTGCTTCTACACCTTCAGTAACTTTTCTTTTTCGATTACAAGGATGATGCATGCATACCCATAGCACCCCACAGACTCATGTCCATGGGTGCATCTTCTATCCTGCGCATCTTGTGTGTTTTTCTCCGTAGATAACCAAGCTTTCTCCACACCATGGCTTGGCTACAGAAACATGAACAAGATACACAGGGGTTCTCGTTAGCCTTGAGATGCACATTCGTATCTACAACTCTACTTGACCAGATAAAAAAACTCGAGGAGAGAGGAGGTGTGACAAGTGGCCCCATATTTATATCAAAATTGCTCCTTTTTACTTGGGCAGGGACTTGCAACCTCAATTCAACCTAACCAACCAAACTTTGTCATC
>JAKNSH010288135.1:0-10830 GCA_027790015.1 Cymbopogon flexuosus
CCGAATCCGAGGGTTTCGGCGCAATGCGGCGCCGGGGTTTTTGCCTCCGCCACGGGGTCGCCGGGCTCCGCGCTCGCCTCTCGCTCTTCGGCTGAGCTCTTTGTTTCTTTTCGGAGTTTCGGAATGGTTTGTTGTCGCGTAGGTCGGGGGCTTCGAATTTCGAATTGTTTTTTTTTTCTAGCTTTTCGCGTGTTGAATTGCGGCAGCGGCGGAATTGGCTCTGACTCGCTCTTCCTAAACTCGCGCGCCCCGTCACTGTTACCGTTAGTTAGTAGGGTCCACAGGAGTGTTGCCGTTCTCCATTCTCTCTAAAAGTTCGGATTAACTTGGGTTTTTTTTTCTGCAAAAAAAAAAAAGTATAATGTCTGACCTCATCCGCACCCACAAAAATAAATTCGTGAATAATATGCTTCAAACGAGTAGTAGGTTTGAATTTCGTAATCAAATCAAGTAGAATAGATATCGTCATGATGTGAATGCCTTGAGATGATTACTGCAATGATGCGGTATCATACTCCTTCCATTGGGAATGAATGAACAGAATAGGTAGATACTTGAGTATACGTTCATACGGAGGAGCATTGCAGCAAGGTTAATCGTGTTCATATGGTCTCACTTGGTGAGTTGGTTTGTTGGGTTTAGCATAGTTGGGAGAGGCAGACACATTTCCTTGCATCACAAAGTGGAGTGGGATTATCCAAAAAAAAAAAGTGGGGTGGAAAAAATACATGAATTATATACTACCTTTGTAGGTTTAAAATGCAGCTTGCTCTATTTTTGTTTTAATTTTTTTAAAACGGTTAACTAAGTTTATAACTTAGTCTAGAATACTCTAAAACAACATCATGACCTCTTAATAGATGTAATATATTTTATCTACAAAATTTGTCAAAGTTATGTAATTTTTAAAATTATGTTTTTTTTTTACCTCATGCCCTTTTTAGCAACAAGTACCGATTCAAATGTTACACACTTATTTGTAAAAATTCAAATGTTACACAGTTCACTGATTCTACACATTTTGGGAATGTTTTTTAAAAAAAAAACTAAAATTGAACAAAGCTTGGACTATTGGACTGTTGCAAACTGACGCCGTCAGATTGCTCCGGCCGTCCGGCGAACCGTACGTACGCGACGGCACCAACATCCAAACAACGTGCGCGCGTGACGCTTTTGAAGCCTCGGGGAGCCCAAATCTGAGCGAGCCCTCGGTTCCTCAAAGAATCACGAGAATACCCTTTCGCAGCTCTGTCACCGAGTCACCGTAGGACACGAACACTAGGCCGGAGTGGCACTCCGGTTAATCTATCCAGTCGCCGGGTAATATGTTTTATCCGAGATTTTTCCTCGATGACAGAGACGTGGGGCCCAGTGGGTGGCCGGCACGTTCGGCAGCGTCGACGACGTCAAACAATTCCAATCGTTCTCCCGCCTCGCCTACTCGTGGCTGCATGTCAACTTCTTTCTTTCGAAAAAACGGAGCCGGCCGTGCTGAGCCAAATCGCTCCCCCCACGCTTTTGTGAAATCGGTCTGCGTTGCAGGCCACCACATTAATTTGTTGTTACTAGAATATAATTAGTACTAATGATCTTATGTTAATGGATAATAATGTAATAAAGAGCTCTATTTTAGTATTCTTCAGTAATTTCACATAGCTTTCGAAAATAAGCATGGAAGGAGCACATATTTATATTTAGGAGTTGAGGAGGTTTAGCAATTGCTTGTCACTACAAATTAAGGTTATTTTACCAAACTCTTGGATGTTTATATTCATTTTCTAAACAAAAATTGAATTAGCACAACTTTCTACCCATGTGTTTTGGAATCTTGTAGCTTTCAGCTTTTCTTTCACCTCATTCCAAGATTCCTCAGGTTCCTTCGTTCCAAAATGCTCTCATATACTCTCTTTTTTTGGGCAAAGAAAGCCTTGTTATGTTTCAAGAGAATATGTTTATATGCTCTAGTTACAAGCTTAGTCACATGCTCGGATGCTCTTCAGTCGTCACAGATCTCGATTGCATCTATCGAGTTACCGACACGGAGTAGTGTCATGTCCTAGTCCTATCTATGTTAGTTCAGTAATGTCCATCAGATCTTTGATTGCACCCATAGCAACACCAACATCGGTCGGTCTCAATGGTTACCGCAGTTCTGAGCGGCAGCGCATCACAGAATGGACAAAATCAGGGCGAAAAGCAGAGACCTCATATTCTCATGATGCAAAAATACAAACTCCATCGAGTTTATTTCTTGGCAGACATGGACAACACGTCTACCAGACCACATCACTCTAGGGCTCTAGGCCAATGCCGGCCTAGCTAGTCGGCAGCAGCAGCTTCAGGGCCAAGATTTTGAAAGATGTTACACTTGAACCAGTAGAGAACTCCCCCACAACGAACGGGGAAATTTCTTTACATCATTACATGCCTCAACAACAGCATAGTGGGGCGCCCCTGCACGTCAACACGCCAACAGCCGTTCTTTACATGCCTCTAGGCTTGGCTGCAGTCACAGCAGGGCTGGCTTGTCGCAGCAGCTGCACGCAGGCGAGGATAGCAAAGCAAGGTGATGAGTGGTATGGTTCTTGAGAGATGAAGCTGGGTGTGCTGGATGGTCAAGAAAGATCACCTGGAAGTAGGATTCCAGCTTCTGCCTGAGGACTCCATGCTCCCTCTTCAAGTTCTGGAAGGACCTCATACAACTGCGAAAACAGTAGGCAGGTGTATCAGTATTCAGTAATGGCTGATTAACAAGTCTCGTTCGGAGAGAAAAGTTAGTGCCCATCCCATCACAGACAAAAGGATAACTAGTCCGTGAAACTGTTAATAGCCAAGAAGGGCTGAACCGCCAAAGATAATCCAATTGGTCCTAACTGTTAGAAGAAAGAGGGGCAGTAGAGCATGTGTAGCTAGTACGATTCCACATGACAGCCATGCTGAGTGCATCAGAGTGCATTCGTTGTATTGGTGCTTTCTGCAAAGTGCCCATGGGTTGGGTGCTCAAATATCAATGGGAAATAGAGCATGTTTAGATGCCCCTTTTTTTTCAAGGGAGTGGGGGGTTTGGCTTGAGCAGTCATCTTAAGATTCATGACCAAAAGTTAACAATTCAAAGCTCAAATAGAAAATCATTGTGCAAATTACAGAGTGGGAGGGAGATACCCTTCAGCATTCTCATCTCCACAGCTATTCCTGAATAAGGTGCACTCATTCTTCATCCTAGAAGCACCAATGCTGTCACCAGTAGTGTTATGTTAGGCATGAATAGATCATCATATTCACATGATATAAGCTGTGATAGTAATACCACAATATATTCTATACAACGTTGTTACATTGATATATGCATAAACACACCTTTTAGTTTCTAACATACATATTTAGGATGGGTCTGATCAAACTGATATTTGCCTTAGCAGACCTCATCAAAACAAAATAAGCTACACATTTTCTGAGCATTGTTACCTACCATTTTGCCAGGCTATGTATTTCAAATCAACCAAAAATATTTAAGCATCCAGGCAAATGCAAGAAGTAACAGATGGGGATGAAAACTTGTTCACGTTCTTCAGCGAAGAATCTTCGCCTATCCAGGCTATATAAAGGGTAGAAAAAAAAGCTGTTTTATAATACCATTTTAGTTTTGTCTTCCGTGTTGGTTTCTTGGCAAAATAAATAAGTTCTGATGATAGATTAGTTGAACACTTGCTGGTATTTGAGAGTTAACAGTATAGGTAAGGTAACACATGAACAAGAACAACAGTCAAAACCTAAGCATAATCATTTCCAACCCAGGAAAACGACTTGGGTATATGTGGCTCTTCTCCACCTGGCATTGTTTTTCAAATCTAAGTTGGATCAGTTGGTAGAGAAAGTAGGATTTCTCAACCTCACCAAAGAGGTGACCAACATTTATAATGAACTTGCCTAAAGGGCAAACAAGTTCAAACAATCTCTAAAGTCCATCGTCAATACATCTGCCACATAGCCATGCATGATATATGCAGTCAAACAAAGACAGAAGCAACTATATGGATAGACCAACCTAGAACAGCTTCCTTTTAATTGCTGCATGTTTACATCCCATCTAGCGAAATCTCTGGGGTTGTTCTCCCTGCACAGTGTTGTTGGATTACCAACAAAATTTTGTCACTGAACATGTAAATAGAACAAAGTATAATCCTAGCTTATGACATCGCAGCTCTCCAGCGCATTCAAGGAAAAAAAAAACATTGCTAACACTTACATAGCTTGCTCAATATTTGTCATTAGCCTGGTTGAGTTCTTGAAGAACAAGGAAACAACTTCTTCTGTAAAATTAGGGCTTGATTCATCCTGCAAGTCCTCAATCTGACAAAATTGCTCATCCAAGTATCCCTGTCATTACAACATGGAAATCAGCCAACATTTTAACAGAACAGGTCAAAGTAAGGTAGACAGCGGAATTTGATTTAAAAAAACCAATGTGGCCGTGAAGATCTTAGCATCAGTTTGTCTAGTAAAGGTCCACACTAACATTTAGTGTGAATTCTAAGTTCTATATAAATAACTTTGACATAATTCAACATTTTTTGTTTCAGGTTCTTAGCTTTCTGTCAACTAATATGAAATGATGCAAACGATTTCCCCAAAAACACTATTTTGTACTCCCTGCTCAATGCTGAACAAAAGATATCACAAAGTAAATATAGATAGAAAGGATTGAGAAGTAGAGTAGCACAGCCTCCAATGTGGGTTATTCCTGTGGCAGATAGTATATTTGTAGGTATACTGCAACACTTGAACCAACGTTAAACACACTACTGGCTGGAGGACCAAAAGGCGAGCATAAACCTGATCAAAGAGGCTCTTTTTCAAGGATGCTGCCTGGCGTTGCAAATTAGAATATTCCATTTACAGATGAATGCCTTCAAGGTAGAGTAGGCACAAAACACATGCAACTGGTTGGTCACCTTGCTTGTAAAATAGTTGGCTACGAGATCCATTTATATAGCCGAGGAGGCAATTGCTATCGTCCAACAGATATTTCAAAGCATGAACAACAAATGCTAGCATGCCACGTACAGAAGGGATTTTATTGCCATGGTGTGCACGTCTATCCACATTTTGGACAATGACTTAAACAGCAGTGTATCTGATGCTCCTTTCAGGTGCATGTTGTGCACATTCGGCCTGAAGAAACAATAACTGCTCTTCTTTCAACAAAGCAGACTGATTAGTACACAATCCAAGAAGATTGCCATTTCATTGGTTATCTATAAGCAATCTTCCTCGCCAATGTTTATTATTACTTGTGATGACAAAATGCTAATATTTCACATGGTCAATAATACATGAACCAGGTCTATCCCTATCAACTCTAGCTTTCTGCCTTTCACAAACTCTGATGTTTCATAAGCAGAGTTTTTTTTCCCTCACATATTACTTTAGTTTCTACTTGTTCTATCCTTTTTTTTTTTTTACTAGGCAGGTCTTCAATCACTGGAAAAAAGGAGATGCTGGAACTTGACGCAGACATACCAAAAGGGTTGGCACTGCACTTTCACCAGCAGGAAGCAGAAAATGGCCAAGTGGCATTGGTACCTCTGGATAGTGTTGGAGCTTAAAAGATGTAGTCTGTCTTGTGAAGCTGGTTCTGCAATGTGTCAGCGGAGTTTAAGAAGCTGTTATCTCATCTCTTGTGTTGCTTTCTATGTTTATGGTTTTTGTTCTGGAAGTTTGCTTGATGTTGTCATGTGGATGTGTTTGGCCAGAGCCATGTGTGCATCGTTGCAAGCTTGGTATATCATTGGTGGTAGTGATGTGAAAAACAATATTGGTTGTTATAGCTCTGTAATTTCATTGTTTGTTTGAGTAATGAAATCCGGGGATACCCCTTTGTGGAGAAATAAAAACTTTGAGCTGTTGTTCACAAAGAGAAAATGTAACGGAATAGAGCAAGCCTATATTATAACTATCAAAAGATGTTAATATTCCTCGACTTGAGAAGAAGAATATATGAACCCCTTTCGAAACAAATTAGTTAGGCATGGATAGCCGAATCGAAAAATTGGAAAGCCCCCACCCCCAACTTGGGCTTTGACTAGCATCTGGACTCTAGCAATCTCAACGCAAGCCTGGGTAAAACTTCTGTCCAAATCGTTCAAGAATTGGAACCATTAAAATCAGATTAGAAAAAAAGCAGAAGTAAATCAACCATATGGGATGGTGTAGGAAAACAGCGGAATTTGATCTTGTGCCACTCTTATGAAGTATCAACTTACCTTTCTAACTGTCTTATGGGTCCATTTGAGTTACTGACAGTGCATGAGGGTGCCAAATTATATGCTACTCACCCCCTCATGATCCCAGTTCAATTTACAATGGTCAGTGGACCAAGCTGTTTGAACAACACAAGGCGGCTTGAGTTTTTGCCTCCTCAAAGTTCAAGAATAATATTGCAGTAAAATCCAAGACAACGGTGGAGAATTAGAATAGTACCAAGACATGCCTACTTTTTGCACTAACAAAAAAAGTTGGACAAAGAGGATGACTTCAATAGTTTCTTTCAGCAGTTAAGAACAATAAATCTCTCAGATCACTGGAGACTGGACCACATAGTAGAAGGGGTAAAACAGATTCACTCAATGATTGGTCCAGTGAGTACCCTTCACACTTGCAGTCATCTTCACATCTTGATAAGAGAATCTGATGTGGAGTGAAACAACCACAAAGCCTACTGATGGAACAGATCAAAAAAGCAAATTCTATTCATGACAATGAAGGTTGAAATGAATGGACAAATTGTGTGAATGCAAATTAAGCAATTGCAACCATCCCTGAATGATAAATCTGTTCACAAAAGATCCTATAATATGTTTTCACTATACAACGCGACAGTGATATCACTTTCCTTTTATCAATGGAACATTCTCATGACAACATTCTTACAACAGTGTACCAACCTCAACATATAACAGGTAGTGAAATATCTTGGTAGAAATTGCATGAGCAAAAAATAGTAGTTTAGCATTTGCTGTGTTCCAAATTATAAGTTATTCTGGTTTTTCTAGTTACATAGCTTTTGCTATGCACCTAGAGATACACTATGTCTAGATACTTTGTAAAATCTATGTATCTAAAAAGGCCAGAACAGCTTACTAATTGGAATGGAGTTATACTTTTGTGCATCACACTAAAGATTTGAAAAGTGCAACGTCCATCTGCGGTGTTTCTAAAAAATAGCAGCAGCAAAACCATTATGATACATGTTTACACCAATGATTCGTATCTATATCTAGAAACAGATGAAATATAGTGGCTTCATTTAGAGTATGTAACATTTCATTTATGGTGTGGTCTGATATGGAACGCATGATTAATCATAATACATGCGATACAGTATCATGGCCATCATACTGAAATATTGACACCATGTGGTAAACTGGTATTTGCTTGCTACCTATTGTACGTTAAAATAATAATCAGCCCACTCTCCACTCTTTGGGATAGTGCTCAGTTTTTTCTTTTGTTCATTTCAGTTTTCTGAAAATTGGAAAAGAATGGTTTCCCTGGAAGTTTGGGCATTTCTTTAAGTGTTAGATGTTACTCACTTCATATAAGATTTTACTTGATGCATCCAATGCACAGGATATCATATATGGTGGACCACTTTCATATGATGAGAATATGAGATTCTCTGATCGTGGCCTGAAGCACCATATAAATGGCACACATGGCATACATATCCTCTTGCGTATGTGTCATGGGTAACAAGTCTATCACCCTATCTATAGCAAACTAGCAATGGCTTCTACCAGCAGAAGATTATAGGTATTCAGCATGCCCTTCATAGCACTATAGCAGGTTAGCAGCCACAAATGCAGCTTCCTGTAACTTAAACAGCATCACTTAGTGCAAGTGTGACATAAGATTTTTACAGTCGAGGATTGGTACCACCCTCCAAAACAGCAAAAATATCTAGTCTGTTTTGCCTTTGGGATATCCTTTTTTTTTCTTATATATGTTCAATTGCCTTTTGAATCTAAAATTTCAATCCTAAGCCTAACTGAATCTGCAGGCATAATAAATGGTGTACGTTCCACAGACAAGGAGTACTGTATCATGCAATTGAATCGCTAAATAACCATCCATGTCCAAGCATCACCAAAAGGAGCTACATAGCACACAAGTTGAGAATTCATTCAGCGATGCACACAGCGTGCTTCTAGTGGCATTGCAAGGCTAGCTCGATGTTCTATTTAACTGAAAAAACACAAACGAATACCCAAGTTGTGCAATCTTGTCGCGTTGGTATTGGCAATGTGTATCGAGTGAATACACTGCCTCTTTTCAGATATCTTGATTCCTTGGTTGATGTGAAGGCACACAGCAACACATTCTCTCCAGTGACATCCATATTGGGGGGCAAAGCTGCAGCGATGTCTACACAAGGCCACACATGATTCTTGGACCGGGGCCTCCAGTAATAATCTCCCCAAATGACTGGTCCCCGATTCGCCGAGCAACCCGGCCGTCACCTGTTCAGTTCATTACGGATCAGCGTGGAACCATGGACGCAACCTAGCGCCGGAATTTCGGAAAAATAATCACACAAATGCTTGGGAAAGAAAATCACAAGACGGCTGAAGTTGAGCTAGCACAAACCCGGACAGGAGCGCGGGTGAGGAGATGGGATGGGAAGGCGAAGCGCGCTGAGGAGCGGTTACCAGCTTGAGGCGTTACGCCGTCGGCTCGACGGCGGCGAGTGGACGCCGCCGCGCATGTGAATGGGAGCCGCGGCGGAGGATAGCTGGTCCGCAATTTGCTTTTCTGAGAGGAGGTGGGCCACAAATTCGGGCTGCCGGGATAGGACAAGTGATGGGCCGTATCTACGGAAAACTGGGCCGCGACTTCAATCCAGCCCAGCCCAACAGAAAGGCGAGGAGACGAACCGAAGAATCGGGCAAATCTGGCCTGCGTTTCTAGCGTGGTGTGGTGTCGCTTGTCTGCGTCTCTCCGTCCCCGGCACCGGCGGCGTGATGGCGGACTGGGAGGGGATCCCGGAGCGGGAGCGGCGGCAGATGGAGGAGATCCTGCAGCTCGACATGGAGGAGCTCAACGTCGAGGTCGTCGACGACAACGATGAGGAAGAGGAGGAAGAGGGGGAAGAGGAGGATGACGGCAACGAGGAGGACGACGCCGTCGATGCCTTCCTCAGGTGAGTCGAAGGCCACACGGCCACCACACAAACACTTCCTTCCTTCCTTCAACTCCATGCGTGTTGTATTTTATCCTCATCTTCCTTCTCCAACATTGAGGCCCCACTGTGCTGGCGTGCTGCTCCGTGTATTTGTCGTACGGATGCTGCTTCCCATTTTTTGTAGAGTTGATTTACCAAAGGCAGTTAATGATCCGCAACATCTCGAGGTAGTAATTTGGAGGCTGTGGTCGGAGGTCGTTAAGCTTAAGAAGATCTTAAGCGCCCAAAATTTAGCCTTGAAGAACTAGTGTATTTGCCTAGAGTGGGGAATTTGGGGGATTTCAGCTTGAAGGAACAACTCTGGAAAGCTGGGTCTATGTTAACTTTGCATCCTTACCGTCATTTCAGTCTTTCAGATCCAATGTCATGAACTCTTGATCACTGTGATTATTTATTCATTCTTTCCGTGCCTTGTGTTTTGATTCAAATGGAATTCATGATCAACTGTGGTGACTGCTGAAAATTGCAGTATAGCTTAGCAATGCTCAGCCTTAAAATTTTTGTGCTTATTCTCATTCACTCCATTCCTATATACAGAGATTGGTGCCTTCATAGACCACCTACAAACTTATTATTCATAGTATTTTTCAAGATGTTCATCCAAATTTGTTTTAACCATTTGAATGTTTCTATTTATCAGAGATAACAATGGAGATGGAGTGGCTAGCACCTCTGGACCTTTCACATTCAATAGGTCTCTAGCCTCATTGCACACCTACCTTGGCGGTAAATGTCGTACCTAGTCTTAACATGTTTCTCATGCTGATTGCAAACTGTGAAGTTTTTTTTTCTTCATATCACTCAGAGGTTGACGATACTCGGGGTAGAGTTACTCTCTTAGATGGTGGTACAGTCCTCAACTTACCAATGTTTTATCTTCAAGGTAATGACTGAGTGTAGTATTCTCTTTCCTACATTCTTTCTTTTGATTATCTGTCAATCTTTTTTTTTCTTTTGATAATGGTCAATCTTTATATTAAGGATGTAAGTAACCAATTCCACCATACTATCATTTATTGTATTTTCATCCAAGAGAGGTTGCATTTGCCTTAGATGGTTGCATTTGTCTTTTTACATTATTTTCATCCAAGCTTGCTGGCTACAGTTTTTCCATATAGTTGCTGGTACTATTTGCTTGTATGTTGAAATTTGTCTTGTTTTTTATTAGTAATTATCGTGTCAGAAACGTATTCATAAAGCAAATACAAGATGTGCAAAATTCAACATGTTCATGCATGGTGCCCAATAGGAACGTCCAGAAGGATTAGGGTTTCTCTTGATAATCATGAATGTTTTGCAATCTGTACTAGTTTTGTGTGATCCTTGAATGGATGTGGATATTGGTTATGTGAAAAAAAAACTTCGCCTTAGCTGCAAAGCTTGTGCATTAGAGATGAGACACACATCCACCGATCTTTAACTTGTCTATGCATTAACAGATTGCGGCCATATTTAAAACTGACAGCTCTCATAAAAAGTGTATCAAAAAATAATGGTCCTATACATTTTGATTTTGCAGGTGTTGTTCTATTTCCTGGAGCTACCCTACCTCTCAGAGTAATTGAGGATAGATTAGCAGTAACTATCGA
>JAKNSH010288163.1:0-12901 GCA_027790015.1 Cymbopogon flexuosus
AGGAAATTTCATTCCACCAATAAATCTATCCACCCTATGTTGAGCCTTTTATTATTGGTCTGGAATCTGCCTCTTGGGTCTTTTGCTTCGGTGGACGGGACCGAGTCGTTGCTTGCCTTTTTTTTCTTTTTTGGTAAAACAACTTATTTAATTTCTTTTGTTGCTCCATGTACCGTGTTCAATTTTGTTTTCCGGTTGGCTATCTTTGGCTTTGTATCCATCATTTAGAGGTGCACGACGTTGGAGGGTTTAAAGTTTAGTACTAGGCCGGTTTGGTGCCTCGCCGCTCGATGTCGTGTGTGCGGCTCTCCTCGATCGAGACATTGCGAGTCGTAGTCTCCTTGATCGGCAGTAGATGACCACGATGCAATAGGAAAAAGAGCCACCGCATTGCACGTAGTCGAAGTAGAGTCGCTGATCGTTTACTACATAGACACGTCGATGCTATTATAGTATTATGTTATATATGCAAACAATAGGTATATTATGGATGTCATGGTTATAAAAAAAATATATCTTCAAAATTTTATATAGAAGAGGCAAACATAAATATTTATTTAGAATTTTGTCATGGTGCTTTAATAAATATTTGATGGATTTTTTTTTGTGCGTTAAGTTTTCCCGGTACAACGCACGGGCATATTTGCTAGTTAGATAAAAAGAGGGATATGGTCAGGTGAGGACGTGAGGTCCAGCCCTTTTTGCTAGCCTGTCTGTTGTCCACGGTGATATTTATTTGCTTGCTAGATTCTGGTTGCATTTCTCTTTTCTGGTGAGAACTTGTAAGTGGGGATTTTTTTTTTTTAATTTTTTTTAGGGATCTCATGGTGGCTTCCAATAAAAAGAACATTGATGAACACATTGCCCTTCTGAAGTTGCCATCCGCACATGATGATGAAAAGACTGTAACATATCTTGAAATGTTGGAGGATAAATATAGTCCTAGGATTGACTTGCAAGGTAAATCCTATCCCTGGAAACATGGCTTTTATGAAATGCTGTTGCTTCTCTTTTGAAAATGGTCTAAACAGTTCTGGTCTTCTTTTGTGATTTTTCAGATAATGGCGATGACAATGTCATACTGGGGCTTGGTGTTGAGAATATTTCATTGTTTCAAAAGATCACTGTAACAGTTGGACCTGAACAAAAGGAGGTTGCCCCTCAACATATTCTACTCTGTTTGACTGGTGAAGGCAAACTAGCTGTATATTACCTCGCCAGGTATATATTGTTTGTTGATACTTGTCAGCATAGTATTGTGAAAATTTGGTGACTATAGCTACTTTAACATCTAAATATTGAACTTTTATTGGAGAAACATTTTTGAATTGACACTACATATTGTTTAGGATTTCGGACCCTTCTGATTTGCCTCATGCTACTGTGTCTACCAATGAGGACTACGGTGAAAAACATATTTCACCTGCAGCTGTATCTGAAAAGGAGTTGACTCCAAGCGGCTTGGTATCTAAGAGTACTCTTACAGAACATGGTGCTGAGCCCTCTATTGCACAAACAGGTAAACGGATGTTAGCCAAGAGCTTGTAAGTTGCACTTTGATAAGCTATCTTTTTGTCTCTCCAAGTGCTTTTGAAAACTAAAGTACCCTTATATCCTTGCAGCTATCAAGCAGCAGGAATCAATGAATGTGAAAAACATTAGCTCAGCTTCAAAAGAACATGAAACAACTGGCAATTCGTTGCTTATTTCTTCCAATAAGAAGTCCGTAGACACCAAGCAAGTGAATTTGACTGCCACACCTGCAGCCTTGCCCAGCTTAGAATTAACAGGAAACACAAAACCTACAATATCTTCCAGCTTTTCTACCGTCAATAATGAAGGCTTGAATCCAACAGGAGGCAATGCACTTAATGCATTAGCTCCTTCCTTGCAACCAAGCAGCAGAAGTTTTGGAAACAGCGAAACTGGTAAAGAAGGCCTGGATTCAGCTCAATCAGTGGGAATATTTGGTGGATCTCAAAACTCCAGTGAAGATGGTGATGTCTATGGTTTCAAGTCTTCAGTGCTAACCTCTAGTGGATCTGTACCTGCCAAGATTGGAGAAAGAAATGAGGTTGGTTTTGGAGTTCCTTCGCCACAAATCAGCTACACCACTGATAGAAAAGTTTTTGGTGCTCCAGCTGCCTTAAGTACTGTACCTTCACCGTCGATATCTCCAGCTAAACCTTTCCCAATTCGATCTTCATCTAGCGGATTTCGGACAGGAAACTCTGAAGCACCTCAATCATTGCGTGGATCATCTCCGTCACCGCAATCTATGGGCAAATCACATAACAGCAGGACGCAAGCACCAGCAGACTATTATAGAAACTCCAAGATGGGCACAACATTCGATTCTGAACAAGACTTGTCTAAAAAATTTTACAGTGTAAGACAGCTGATCATGTTTAATTATTATATTATTTTTTTCTACATTTATTTACTTTCCTCAGACCTCTAGGATATACTATCATCAATGCAATGAACTTTTAAGTAATAAGTGAACATTTTTGTTGCCTCATGGAGCATCACCTACATAATTATATATATACTTCCTTCGTACACAAAAGAATGCAATTATGAGATCTGTGCTAGTCAAACTAGCTCAATTTTGACCAAATTTATAGTAAATACTATTATCATTTATGTATCTAAATAAATTTGTTATAAAAATGTATTTCATAGCTAATCTAACGGTACTTATTTTGTATCATGATTGTTAATATTATTTTTTTATTTGTATAAATTTAGTCAAAGTTCAAACTGTTTGACTCCTCGAAAAGCGAGAATTGCATTCTTTTGTGGATAGAGGGAGTACTTTGGCATCTTTTCTATCTCGGACACTAAGACTAAAGTTTGTCCTCTACAGATAAATGAAATGACGAAGGAGTTAGATGACCTGCTAGCATATATAGAAAAGGATGGTGGTTTCAGAGATGCCTGCATAACCTTCCAGCAGCGTCCTCTTTCTATGTTTGAGGATGGCTTGCAAAACTTTTCGGAGTTGTTGCAGGTCTTCAAGGTATATCATAATTGCGAGCACCCCCAACTCTTCCGCACTCAACTTTCTGTCTGGTGCTGCCCGTTCCTCTCTTATAAAAACTTCACCAAATGTATATGCCTGTTTTGATCACCAGGGCAAAGTAGAGGAACAATGTTCAAAAATTGAAGATCTGAGGAACAAGATGTTTCAAGGTGAGACATTCATGTGTCCTTTTGGCTCTCTTTTAGTAATTATAGGTAGAACAGGGCACACCCTTTTTTTGCTTCCTTACATACCTAAAAGAAATTATTTGATCAAAATGATACGCTTTTGCAGGATAAATACTTAATGTCATTTTTGCCATTGTTTGTAATGTTTATAACCAGGAAAACACATATGCAATTATGCATACCAACATGGTCTGGACATAATTTTGAAGAAACACAAGTGATTATTCTTGATTAATAGCTATGTTTAATTTGCTTTATTGGATACTTACAAATGAATGAAGCCAATAGAAAACGTGGGCTGATAGTGTACTTTATTTTCTGTTCTCTTCAGTTTCTGCTAGGCAAACTTACATGAAAGGAATTCTTAGCCAGTCTTCAGATAATCAGTACTGGGATATATGGAACCGTCAGAAATTGAGTCCAGAATTCGAAGTGAAGAGACAAAATATTCTCACAGCTAACCAGGTATCAGTATCTGACATTCTGACTAACTTCATTTGTTTGTATGACACCAGAGGAGAATAATATGTCCTGTGTCATACAGAATTTGACAAATCAGTTGGTCGAGCTGGAGAGGCACTTCAATAATCTGGAGATGAACAGATCCAGTGAAACAGGAAGAGTGGCTTCTAATCGAAGAGCTGTTTATTCTAACAAGACAAGGGCGAGGTATTTAACCATTAGACCATCTTGCTACAAATTTCATATACATTTGGTGATTATCATCAATTGGATGACAAACAACTGAACAAATGGCCTTTTTACCGCTCCTTTCAAGCAACTATGTAGCTATGTAGCTCATAAATGGATGTAACCTTTCACTTCAATGTTTGTTCTCATCAGAATATTTTGATGAAAATACTCTTTTGCTTTGTTTTTAAAAAAAAAACTTAAATTCTCTGCACATTATCTGTCTCACATCATTCATATCGATTATAAGTTTGTCGTGTACGAGTTCTATTTGTCAGTGCTATTCTCTACATTCCAATAGTATGTGTGTTTCGTTTCACCTTTTCTTTTGTGGATCTTTTCATGAATAAGATGATTTTTAACCTGTTTCTCCCTTTTACTTTTTCAGTCAGACACAATTATCCAGTGTATATAATGCACTGAACTCGCAGTTGGCAGCTGCTGAGCAGCTATCTGAATGCCTTTCAAAGCAGATATCTGTGTTAAATATTGGTTCTCCTACAAGGAAGCAGGGGGCGGTGACCAAAGAGTTGTTTGAGTCAATTGGTTTAGCCCACACAACTGATGCAGCCAAATTTTCAGGCAGCACTCCTAAGCCAATTAAGCGGTTTTCATCAGTGAATGAGCATTCAAAGGGAATATTAGGGCCTTCCAAGAGTGGTGAGCCTGAGACCGGTCGAAGGAGGAGAGAATCACTGGATATGGTAAGTTATTGAGCCTAGACCCAAAACGTCGCATTTTCTCATGTAACATGCACATGACCTGGAAAGAAGATGTGGGTCTTTGTTTTTTATTACATAATGCATACTCCCTCCGTTCCAAATTATAAGATGTCTTGCCTTTTCTAGATATAATTATTTTCCTATGTATCTAGACATAGTTTAAACTACGTATCTAGGGAAAAAAACTTCTTATAATTTGGAACGGAAGGAGTATTGTTCTTCATGTGGTGGATAAGCAATAAATCTGACTACAAATTATTTGTCAATTTTTTTAGAGCCTGGCTAGTTTGGAACCTCAGAAAACAACTGTTAAAAGAATAGCACAGCAACATCGCCTCAAGATCAGCAGTGATCTACCATTCAGGTCAAACAAGAAAATATTTGATTCTCAAATGGCAGCAATATCACAGGAAAAGTCAACCGAGAGCTCCAATTCGTCTATAGTAGAATCATATGTAAGCAGACTGCATTCTCTGAGTGAAGGTAAGTTTTTACAAGCCTTAGAATTTTCTGGGGTTTCTGTTAAGATCACGAAGATTCTTGTTGTATCATCAGTTTTTGTAATTCTTAACTTGGAACATTTTCTGACAGCTTCAGATGCAAAAGAAAAACCGTCAGGATCCCAACAGAACCCTTTGTTTAAATGGGTAAAGGAATCAACTGGGTCATCTCAAATCTCAGAGCAAAAGCATTTTGAGTTACCAGGGCAGATGAAAAGCACTGTGCAATCTTCAAAATTGACACCATCTTCACCACCATCATTCAGTTACACACGTATGGGTGCACAAGATAGTATCAACCCATCCAGTGTTCCATCCTTTGGAACAAAACATACTGTGTCTAAGCCAAATACTTTAACCTTCAAAACCACTATAACCCCTAAAAGTAATGCCAACACAGAACCAAATATATTACCTTCCATAACAGCTGCCAAAACTTCTCAGAGTCCACTGTCTGTGAAAACTACTGGGGAGTCTGGAGATTTTCCTACATTAATTATGAAGAACAGACAGGATAGTCAGTCAATCCCATCTTTGGGGAACATAAAAGGACAGGTTGCTTCTCTGCAGAACAAGGGTGGCATATTTGGTGATCTTGGCAAATCATCTTTTACTTCTGAACATTTCAAGCCGGCTGTATTACATGAGAAGACTGGACAGCTTAGTGGGGTTGCTGATGCTGTGCAGAACACTGTGAAAGATACCCCCAAGATGACAGCTCAACCTTCTGCATTCTCGCCAGCTCCTGTTACTCAGACCAATTCATACTCCTTAAGGCCGACTATTTCCTCTTCAGTAACATCAGCCTCATCAGGTGCGAAAACTTCGGATGTTTTATCTAGCTCAACGCAGAAAGTTTCTCCAATAATACCTGGGGGTACTGTGTCTAGCTCAATCCCTACTGCTAAGGATTTGTCAACTGGCTTGAGTCAAAATGCTTCCAAACCGGAAACACCAATATCAGAGGTAACTAGTACCGCAGTTTCTGCAAGTTCAACTTCAGTCATATCGACCACTGAAAGCAAACCTTCAGTGCCTCCGACAACTGGCGCCAGCTTGCCTTCAACAACTGGCACCAGCTTGCCTTCTACTGATGTCTCTGCTCCTAAAACAGCGCCAACAACATCGGAATCAGTTGTCACTTCGAAAGGAAAAGATGTAGGACCAAACAGTGACACCATCTCAACCGATGAAGATGATATGGAAGAGGAGGCGCCTTCTGCAAGCGCCGAACTCAACTTGGGAGCTCTCGGTGGATTCATCCTCGGGTCCCAGCCTTCTTCAAGTCCTCAAAAGTCTAATCCTTTTGGTGCCTCCTTTGGTACATCTGACAATAAAAGTTCAGGCACACCATTTACTTTGACAACCAGTCCAGGACAGCTTTTCCGGCCAGCGTCGCTAAGCATTCCTTCAGCTCAGCCAGCCCAACCATCTCAATCAACTAGTTCTAGTTCGTTCTCAAGTGGGCTTACTGGATTTGGACAGCCTGCACAGATTGGATCTGGCCAGCAGTCAGCATTTGGGAAGCCTGCACAGATTGGAGCTGGTCAGCAGGCAGGATTTGGGCAGACAGCACAAATTCAATCTGGTTTTGGTCAGCCTGCACAAATTCAATCTGGTTTTGGCCAGTCAGCACAAATTGGATCTGGGCAACAGTCAGGATTTGGGCAGCCTGCACAGATTGGGGCTGTCCAGTCAGGATTTGGGCAGCCTGCACAGTTTGGTGCTCAACAAGCACTTGGATCAGTGCTGGGTTCTTTTGGACAGTCGCGCCAGTTAGGAGGCGTAGGTTCTGGAGGATTTGGTGGATTTGCTAGTGCTTCTACATCTGGGGGTTTTGGTTCTTTATCTTCAAGTAATGCTGGATTTGCTGGTGCTGCATCAGGTGGGGGCTTTTCAGCACCCGCTGCTTCTGCAGGTGGTGGTTTTGCTGCTGCTGCTACTGGTGGAGGTTTTGCTGCTCTTGCCTCCAAAAGTGGTGGTTTCGCTGGTGCAGCTTCATCTGGTGGTGGTTTTGCTGGTGCTGCCCAGGGAGGTGGCTTTGGCAGCGGTAAGATCTCTGAAATCATGTTCTGTTTTGAACAAATACTTACTTTTGGAGGGCAGTTTTGGATAAATGCTAATGTGTGACAGCGCAGATCGCTTATGGTTGGCATACATGTTAAATTAATCATCCAACATTCCAACCTGTGGTCATTAATTTGAAGTTTTGCTTGTTGCTGGAAGTAAAATACACCTAGATTGATTTTATTGTTCGGTTAACTATTGGTATTTGGAGTTGGAACTGCTAGGCTGCATTACTCATTTCTTCTAGAAAGAAGATGTTAGCATATAATGCATAGGCTCCATTAGGCTTACAAAGAATTTTTATGCTCTCCCTTGTCAGCAATTATCACTGATCAGTTCCTAATAGGTTTTCTCATTTTGGCTGTCCTGAAAAAGTCTATATAAAGGTTTTGATCTTTAGCTTTAGGAATACTATATGCTGATTTTAAGTCTCACGGACAAGTTTTTCAAGAAGTAATCCTACCAATTTCAATCAGCTTGTAGTCTTAAATGTTAAGTGTACTAATTATTGATGATCAATCTGCATTACCATTCGCTGAGTCATGCTCTAACTCAAATAGTCAGGTATTAGTTTTGTTGTCTGCAAATACTTCTTGTCATGTCAGATCATGTCAGATGTTCCATTTGTTCCAAATTATAAGTTGTTTTGGCTTTTCTAGGTACATAGTCTTTGCCATCTCGGTGCACAGAAAAAACTATGTATCTAGAAAAACCAAAATGACTAATCATTTAAAATCAAGGGAGTACAATCTTTGTTGCTTTAGAGCAGAATTATTTTCTTACTATTCTTTGATGCCAGAAATACTTGGCACTAAGATCCTATGTGTGTACCAACTTATAAGCAGTTTGGGCTGCCGAAAGAATAATAAATATACAAATTTATCTGTTTTGTCTGGTGCCAGCATCCTGTTTTTGGCAACTAACAGAATTTGGTTGGTTTGAAGGTGGTGGATTTGGATCCTTCGGTGGTAATCAAGGAGCTGGGTTCTCGGCATTTGGAGCAAGCGGGACTGGAAGACCGCCAGCTGATTTCTTGACACAGATGAGAAAGTAGGCTCCAGGCAATCCCCAGACAAATCTATGAATTAGCTGTATAGACTTTGTTGGCCTGCCCGTGTATCCCTTTGAGCGTTGCTGTTGGAGGAACAGCCATCAGAGGCCTTATATAGCTTGAGAATGTCTGGAAACCTTCCTCCTACACGGAGCTGTAACAGACACATGACTGCAGTGGATGAGGCCCTCGCTTCGCTCCATGTATTGATTCCTGCGGTTTGTTTTTTCTTCTTTTGCAAAACATGGTAGATGCCCACAGCATCGACGGTTGGTCTTGGATTCCTGCGGGTTTCTCTCCACTCCAGGGCTATCAAGTTGCTAAGCTCAGGAGGCTCCATGGCTGCATGGAATGAAAAGAGGTAAAGGCCCTTGCTTGAACGTGATTCCTCCTCCAGCTTTGTCAATACAATTCCCGGCCTCTTTCCCATATTCCTTTGTCACGAGCCAGCCCGCGCAGCGAGATGAAACCGCCGCCACACCAAGAGCTAAGCTAGCAGCAGCTTTGCAAAGACATGGAGAAAGGGATCGAGAGATTGAAACGAGAGCATATGATACCCAAACGCTTAAACAAGTAACAACAGAATGTATTCACGCAATCTTTCGCCAAATATATTATCTGTCATATAAGAATGGAACAAGGAAAAAGCGAGAGCAGCAAAAGTTACGGCCCTGGTCGATGAGCTGATTAATTCCACTGCATGAATGCATGCTCTAGCTCTACGGCGGCATCAATCAAACTGTAGGCGAACGGAACGAACCCCAACTAATGCCCGGGGAATATATACTGCGTGGTCTCGATCCGTTTCTTCTTATGTTCATCAGCCGGCCGGTCATCTTTGCTGACAACTCATCGGAGCCAATGCTCAGGGAATCCTGTACTCAGCAGCTATTTGGAAACAGAACATATGCAGCGCACACATGCCTCGACCTTGCTTCAATCCAATTCAATTCCTCAACAGTGAAGCACAGGCATGGTATAGACCATGTATATGGATCGATCACTCATCAGGGGCCGGCCTCGTTGCTTATCGTAGTATATATATAAGTGCCGCCCGTACCCTGGTGGTGGCTATATCACTTGGTTATTAGTCGCAAGGATTATTCCCTTACCAACTTAATTATTCCAAGAGGGCACATCTATTCGGGCTCCTTGTCAATCTTTTTCAGTACTTGAATTGAATGCAGTATGCATGACCTGGTGCTGGTGCCGTGGGCTATCGTTCTTGGTGCACGTGTCGCCTCCGTAACTTCTTCGCACCTGAAGCAACAGTATCTGTATAAACAAGTGAGCGCGCGCACACACTGCTAGACGTGTTGTTTCAACTTCTTCTCTCTCACAAAATATTATTGAATCAACCGAAATCAGTCAGCTTATTGGTCAGCAGAACAGGCTCTTTACTCCCTTTGTGATTGTAAATTTGTTTTAGTTTTACCCCAAGTTTGGAGAAAAAAATAGCATCTACCATATCAAATAAATGCAAAAAATATATTTGATGATGTATCTAACTGATCTTATATTTGTTATCGTCTGCTGATTTTTCTATAAACTTGGTCAAAGTTAGAGAAGTTTGATTTATAACAAATCTAAAACACCCTAATATTGAAATGGAATAAACAATTACCTACAAAATGTGCCCAACAAAAGACATAAAAGCTCTAAAAGTAAAAGGACAAAGAAGCAAAATTAAATAGTAACAATAAACAGTTTTACTCTTATCAGGATAGAAACCTGTCCCTGGGGCTGGGTAGAAACCGGTCACTGTGCTCCGAGAAACATCAGAGCCTAGAGATGCTGCTGCTCCAACTAACCCTTTTCCTTTTCCTTCCTCATCCACATGCGTGCCCTGGCCAAGGAGACTAGAAATTACGCTGATGCAATCATGCGTGCTCACGACGTATGCATCATAACTAGATAGCTATGCCTATGTGGGACACACAACCGTCTGGAAGGCAAAGGCCAAAGTCCAAAGGCCAGAGGCCATGCAGAGTTACTCATCTAAGAAGAAGCATCTCTGCTGTCTGCACGGAGGACAAATCATGGTCAGAACAAGTGCAAGCATAAAGCAAAAGAAGAAGGATACAACGCAATCCAAGAACCAGGGCTTGGCATTTTAAGCTCGCTTTTATGTGCCCTATGTAGAACAGTGAAATTACGGCACCGGCTTCAAAGTTCACACGATACAGGCTATGACATTGCCTTACCATCCCTTTGTCCTGGCTGCTGCCTGCCTAGTAGCTAAGCTAAACAGGTGCCAAACTTACCAAAGGAGACAAAGGGGAATTCTATGCTTATTCGGTTATTCCATTCGTTGCTTTTGTGCAGTCCCAATGCAAGAAGGCATCAAAGAGTTATACAATGGCCACCTTCGCTTTATCTCTATTGCAAAGCTTTGTGCAATTCTTTCTTCCGGATGCCTGCAGTCAAAGGAAGGAAGTTTCAAGCTTTGTCCACGTAACCGATATTCTTCTTCTTATTAGGGCCGTACTGTGTCCCTCCCTTGCTTCTGAATCCATATATACAACCCAACAATATAACTCATGTGATTACAGACCGCAATGGATCCTATCCTAACAGCAACCGATCGACCGCCAATGTTGCCCGCCCTTTCATTTCAGCAAACTGGAGGCCAGAAACTCAGTGGAGACTGGAATTGGTTCTCAAACTAAGATATCATTGAGGAATCTGAGAGAGGAGGCTGGCAAGTTCTACGACATCAGATTGCAGACCACACCCCCCAAAAGGTTCTCATGAGAATAAGGTGCTCCATTCCCCTCTTGTTTTTCAAAAGAAAAGAAAAGAAAAGAAGAGAAGAGAAAAGATTGTGCTTCGCTTTCGCCCTTCTCATGTGGCAAGTAATTTCAACCAAAAGCTGGTACAAGTGTTTTATGATCAGAACACAATGCAAGAGCTAGAGAGGGTTGCTGGAATTGACAAAGAAAAAGACTGGTGGCGATAGGGTCCACGGGTACCCCAGGGGAATAAGGATAATATCTCTTTTCAGTTGCTGCAAAGATTGGGCAGTCAGGGTTGAGTGCTTCTTCAGATGATTCGACATTCCCCCTCTGCCTTATAAGACAGGGACTCTGCGTAAGATCTCGGCAAGAGGAGAGGAGAGGAGAGGAGAGGAGAGGACAGGAGGTAGGTAGTTTAGTTTGAGAAGCCAAAGGTTGTCTCACTCCCAGAAGACCACACAACAACTCTTTGGTTACTAGAAATAGAGGCACTGAGGCTGAACACCCGGTAAAGCTCCCAAGGATCCCAGCAGTCAGGAATGTGCAGCCTGTAAGCAGACATTTCAGTACATAACAGGAACTGAACAGGTGAGATGTGCTTCTACTCTTTTGTTTACATGACTGAAGGAAGGCATGTATTCCAAGTAAGAAACGTACTGACATGGAGTTCTTGGTGACGTACAGATGTATCATCAGCAACAGCTCCAGAACCATAACCAGCACCTGTCCTCAAGGCCGGGCTTACCTCCTGAGAAGCAGTTTCTCCTGCAAGGAGGAGGAGGAGATGCAGGACTTGTCCTCTCCACCGATGCTAAGCCTAGGTTGAAATGGACACCGGAGCTGCATGAACGTTTTGTTGAGGCAGTACATCAGCTAGGAGGGCCAGACAGTGAGTATACATATCTGTCACTCATACATGGCACATGGTAGAAAACTTGAAACACAATGATGGTAGATTACCTTCTAAACTCTGCATGTGGAACTCTTGCAGAAGCTACGCCGAAAACAATCATGAGGTTCATGGGGATCCCTGGACTCACCCTGTACCATCTTAAGAGTCATCTCCAGGTACATCTTGAGTTCTTAGCTACTTCTGTAAGACATTAAAATTGGCCTGCCGTCAGCCCGTCACCATCACAAACTAAATTATATGCTTTTCTGTTTGTGTCATAGAAATACAGACTCAGCAAGAATCTCCAGGCCCAAGCTAATGCTGTCAACGCAAAGAATGGTAGGCTGCTACATGCTTCTTAAATCTGAAGTAACTAAAATCCCAACCGTCCAATGGGTGAGATACTAAACTTGCCTTTGTTTCCCAGCATTAAGCTGCAGGACAGGAACAGACAACCCGTGCGAAGGGAGTGTATCACCTCCACCACACTTGAACCTAGAACCCCAGATAAATAGGTGAGAAGCGAGTAAAATTTATTGATTGTAAACATTTTTCTCCAACTATCAGATGGTGACATAATTCAAAAATTTATCAGGTCCATGCACATAAGTGAAGCCCTCCAGATGCAGATAGAAGTTCAGAGACGGCTTCATGAGCAGCTAGAGGTATACAATCGACTCTGCAATTTATTAAATATATTGCCTACCTCAGTGTCTCTATATAGTATAATAAACATGTTGGAGTTGTTATATTTCTGTTGCCTGATTTTTCAGGCAACCAGCTAATACAAGACAATTCACTTTTTTTTTTCTATAGTTGAACAATAAGAAAATTATATGTTGTTTGAACAACAAGAAATTAAAAATCAGACACCTAATAGTAATAGCAATACTTTTGTAGTGTCAGGAACCCTAATAGCGAGTTCAATTGCTTCCGATCATGCAAACTTTTAAAACTGCATATATAAGGGCTCCACAGATGGGCTCCACAGATGGTGGGGGGGGGGGGGGGGGGGGGGAGAAAAAAAAAAA
>JAKNSH010288714.1:0-10217 GCA_027790015.1 Cymbopogon flexuosus
CCTCCACCTGTACATCTTCCTGATCCAAGACCTCAATGACATATGGTGCTGGTTGATTGTTATTGCCAGATGTGGGCTTGATGCCAACTTTCTTAAGTTCACATGTCCTAGCATTGTGGTCTGTAGACTTGCACCAACTACAATGCATGACCATCCCATGTCTTGATAGCTTAGGTCCATTGCTCCCTTGTACTTCATGAGGCTCCTTCCTCCTTATCTTTGGAGGCCTACCAACTTTCTTCTCATACTTGGGACAACCAACTTCTGGTCCATTTACTTTCTCCCATTCAGATGCATCTCTGCATGGCCAAATGTTGCTTCCATATGCAGCGGCAAATGATTCAACTGTGTAGCAACTAGAAACAACAGATTCAGGTTGGATCATTTCATGCCTCAAACATGCAATTCCATGGGAGCAAGGTATTCCAGTAAGCTGCCACCTCCTACACTCACATTCCTGGCTGCAAATGTCCACAATGTATTGATGGTCCCTGGACTGTACTTCAAAGACACCTTTCCCAGCAGGCATTACATAGCAAGTATTTGCAAATTCAGCATTTTTGGCTACCTTCTTCCTTATTTTGGGACAAATGGTTCCAACAAAGCCCTCTACCTCTTTTTGCTTGTTGTAGTGTCTAGTCATTAGTTGGTCCTTGATTGTTTGCAACATGCTAAGTATTGGGAGTTCCCTGGCATCCAATATGTACCTATTGAAGACCTCACAGCTATTGTTGAGTAGTACATCACACTTGGGGAATGTGCTAAAATAAGCCCTACACCATGTAGAAGGTGCCATTTTGTCCAACCATGCAAAAGCTTTCTCATCTAAATCCTTCAGCTTACTCATGTTTCTAGCAAACTGACTTTGGCAACTAGATCTAGCACAAGCCCATAACTGATTTTTAAGGTTCTCACCTTTGAAATGCTTCTGAAAGTTTTGGTACAAATGCCTGACACAAAATATGTGCTCAGCGTCTGGAAATTCCTTTTGCACAGCTGGAATAAGTCCCTACAAGCATAAAATAAGTTAGCAAGTTGACACAAAAACTGTTATAATAGTTATATGCATGTTAGCAAAGCTGAGAGGATTTACCTTTTGCTTATCTGTCATAATAGTCCACGGGTAGGTGTTCTCTATTTTCAGGTCTTGCTTCAGAGCATGTAAGAACCATGTCCATGTCTTCATTGATTCCACCTCAACAACTGCCATTGCTATAGGAAAAATGCAGTCATTTGGATCTATGCCTACAACAGTTAAAATCTGCCCCCAAACTTTGTCTTTATGTGACAGCCATCTAAACATATTAGTGGCCTGCAACCTGAGAGAAAACCTCTCTTACAAGCATCCAGTGACATGTATAGGTTGCTAAATGCTCCTTCATCTAGATTCAAGTAAAATGTACTCCCAGAATTTGACCTCCTAAGTTCCTGTCCATAGTCCCATAGCTGGCTGTACTGCTTCAACTCATCACCATAAATGACATTCAGTGCAGTCCTTCTGGCCCTAGAAAGTTTGCTTCTGCATGGAGTAATATTCCATTCTTTCTGCACTAGTTTTGCAAAACTGCTAAGTGACATCTTGTTATCTGCTCTGAAGAGCTCTGTGTACTTGTTTGCTAGCCAAGTTGCAGTGCATCTCTTGATATTCCACTGCCTCTAACAATTGTGTTTTCCAACATAAGTCTTCACTAGGAAACACTCAACTCTTTTGTCAAAAGATGCAAATAAGTACCATGGGCAACCTTCTGCACAATGAGCCCTCACTCTTTCCTTGTTATTCGTTGGCATCTATATATCAACCCTATGTTTAAGACTGTACTCAGTAACTACATCCCTTAAAAGCTGGACTGTTGCAAATGTTTGGCCTAACTTGAATGAAGGATTGATCAAATCCTCTTCCCTGAAGGCCTTAAACCTCTTGTTGTTTGGCTCTTCACCATCTGAATCTGGTAACTGAATCCCTTCATCATCAGTTGACAGTTCTTCAATGTGAGATATGTCTTCATATTGATACTTCTGAACCTTCAGCCTACTTCCTTTTGCTTTCTTCCACTTGTACATTCTCATTCCCCTACTAGCTCCTTCATCCAATACATCCGCATCAACATTATCAACAAATAGATCATCATCACGATCATCTACCTCATAGTCACTATCAACAAAGTCTGCATCTTCTTCATCACTATCCTCAATGCCATCATTGTTTTTGACACCAACATTTTCTGCATCTCTTGATGTGTTATCCACTTTGGTCTCCTTAGGCACATCTGCATTATGATTCATCAGTAGGTCCTGCCAGTTAACCCCATCTAGGAGGTCATCTTGATCAACATAAATAACCAAGTTCTTGACCCTATCAATCACAGAAACCATGACATTGGTTTCACTGTCAGTAGAAACAACTCTAAGACCATTTACAATGTCTTGTCCGGGCAGCAACCAGTGCACCTTCTGTGAGGAACAATGTTTCTGAATACCTAACTGACAGAGGCAATCATCAATGCGTAGAGGTGACCAGGTATCTGCATCACAACCATCAAACCAATCTATTTTTTCATCCATGTACACTTTCTGTGGTCCATTCCCAAGTAAAAAACCACCGTGATGCACCTCCAAACTAAATAAAGCTTAACCAACTCCTACATAAAGAACAAGAATTCATTTTTAGTGCAATCACCTACAATTTTTACACATTATTCTTGATGCAAATTCAACAGAACACCACAATGATTTTGGGGAGCAATAAAATGTCAACACAGACCTCCAAACCCTAGCACAACCCAACTATTGGCCCACATGGTCAACAAATTGAAGACTAAACTCACTTCCCTGCACTACATGGTGAACAAATCGAAGACAAATCGATGAAAAATATCAACTGAAACTCACAGTATGAAGGTGCTCTCTGTCCTTTACGACGCAGGGTGGGTGCCATGGCTCTGGTGGCCGATTCCAGGGGCTGATGGCAGCGCGTGGCGCCGAACCCTACTCTCCGCGCGTGGCCTTCGCCTGTGCGCCGCCGACGGCCGCCGTAGCCCGCGCGACGGCCGGCGTCGCCCCCAGTAGCCCGTGCGATGGCCGGCGTCGCCCCCCGCGCCGCCCACGCGTTCCCTTCCCTCCACGCCGCCCGCCTTGCTTCCCTCCTCGCCGCGCGCCGCCCTCCTTCCCCTCCGCGCCGTGCGCCGCCCTCCTTCCCCCTCCGCGCTGCGCGCTGCGCTTTCTGCCGTGCGGAGGAACTGGGGGCCCGTGAGAACAAGAGACCAAGAGGATTAGAAAATGAGGATTAGGAAGTTCTAGGGACTTTTTTGCAAAAATAAGTTGTGTGGGCCCTGCGCCTCATCGGATGGGTTGGTGTGGCTGGGAAGATTTAGACCCAGATGACACACCTTTGAAAGGTTAGGGAGCCATCCGTTCATTTTCGTAGATAGGGGACCCAGATGAGACAGCGGGAATAGGTTAGGTACCGCCAGTGTAATTATCTCTAAAAAAACTTAGCTTGTCGAGTACCTTGTAATTTGGAGATATGTTTGTGAAACAAAGGAATCGGTACTCATGAAAATGAACACTCTCGTCTTCCCAACCACAATCCCCATTTTGTGGTATGAGCTAAGCTCCCTCCTAATAATTACCTGATAAGCAAGTAATCAGTAATTTTTGTGTGACTGAAAATCGGTGCCCTGGCCTCAATCCCGATTATGTGGTCTGAGCTAAGCACCCTCCTAATAATTACCTGATAAGCGAGTAATCAGTAATTTTTGTGTGACTGAAAATCGGTGCCCTGGCCTATGGGGAGAAGTGGTTGTTTGTTGCTTGGTGAAGATATTTTTCTCACATAGGCAGGCAGGGAGGATGGTGGGCCTAGCAAAATTTATGCCTGGAGGCCGGGGTTCGACTATGTCTGGAAAGTAGGGATGGATGGGCCTGAAATGAAATCGAAATGAAAGAGGAGAGGATTATGGATGGATGCGTTGATGGAGGTGTAGTTTTTTTGAGGCTGTCTAATGCTAACTCAAGCAATTTTGCCCCTTTGATTACTCAAGCAATTTGATTAGACAAATTACCCAAATTGGGGACACAACAAAATTCAAGCAATTTTGGTCTCCTCATTGCTCAAGCAATCAAGAGGCCAAAATTACACAAATAGGAGGCTTAGCAAAATTCAAGCAATTTTAAGACCTCCATCGCTCGAATCCTACAGAGACTACAAAACTCAAATCAGGAAGGCAAAATTCCAGATTTTATACAAAACCAAAAATCCAAAATCTGACCAAAATTTCAAATCTGACCAAAATTTCAAATCAAACCAAAACTTTAAATCTTAACCAAAATTTCAAATCTGACCAAAATTTGAAAACTGAACCAAAATTTTAAAACTGAAACAAAATTTCAAAACTAAAGCAAATTTTCAAATCTTAACCAAAATTTCAAATCAAACAAAAACTTGAAATCTTAACCAAAATTTCAAATCTGACCAAAATTTGAAAACTAAACCAAAATTTTAAAACTGAAGCAAATTTTCAAAACTGAAGCAAATTTTTAAATCTTAACCAAAATTTCAAATCTGACCAAAATTTCAAATCTTAACAAAAAATTCAAATCTGACCAAAATTACAAAACTAAACCAAAATTTCAAATCTGACCAAAACTTCAAATCTTAACCAAAATTTCAAATCTGACCAAAATTTCAAAACTAAACCAAAATTTTAAAAATGAACCAAAAATTCAAAACTAAAGCAAATTTTCAAATCTGAACAAAAATTACAAATCTTAACCAAAATTTCAAATCTTAACCAAAATTACAAATATTAACCAAAATTTCAAATGCAAAAAAAGATTCAAATTTGAACCAAATTTCAAATATGAACCAACAGTTCAAATCTTAACCAAAATTTTGAAATCTTAACCAAAATTACAAATATTAACGAAAATTTCAAATATAAAAAAGATTCAAATTTGAACCAAAATTTCAAATCTGGACAAAAAATCCAAAACGAACCAAAACTCAAATTTGAACCAAAATTTCAAATCTGAACCAAAAGTTCAAATCTTAACCAAAATTTCAAATATAAACCAAACTTCAAATCTAAACCAAAATTTTAAAATCAAAATTCAAATATGAACCAAAATTATAAATCTTAACCAAAATTTCAAATATAAATCAAATTTTCAAATCTGAACAAAAATTTCAAATCTTAACCAAAATTTTAAATCTTAACCAAAATTTCAAATCTAAACCAAAATTCAAATCTGAACCAAATTTTTAAATCTGCACAAAAAATCCAAAATTAAAATATAAAAAAGAAATGAACCAAAATCTAAGTACCAAAAATCAACCAGAAGTCAAAAAGCTAACAAATTTGAAGTGGTTATTACACATGCAACGAGAACCACAAGCAAGAAGAAAAATAGAGAAGTATATAAGCAGGAATACAGATGCCACAAATATGGAGGAACAGAAACCAAGAAGAAAACAAAAGCGCAAGAAGGACAAGAGATGATGAACCAACAAGCTGAAGAGAAAGGAGAGAAGAGAGATACTAGCATTCAAGTGAAGACCAAGTGTCGTGTGCATATGAAAGTGAAAATAGAAGATGGATGGTGGAAGGTCTCAAGACTAGACTTGGACCACAATCATGAGCTTCAGCCTGGCAAAAACAACTTGTTCAGGGGCAGAAATTATATGACAGATATGGAAAAGGCAATGATAAGGACACTTAGTGGGAGTAACATATCGACAAGAAAAATGATTGCTGTGCTATCATATCTAAGAGGCCGTGTCACAGCCCTACCGTACAAGAAGAAAGATATTAAGAATGAAAGGACCAAAATATTCAGAGAAGTCAGCGGGAATGACATGAACAAAGTCATGCAATATTTCAACAAAAGAAAAGAAGAAGATCCAACATTCTACTACAAATTTGTAGTAGATGGAGAAAACTAGAGTCCACTCGCCTAAGAACTATGCTACCTGCCTGCGGATTGACTAACAGTGCTGCCGCCATGGAGGTAACAGAAATTTTGGCGTCCACTCCTTAGTGCAAAGCTAGAGTCCACTCGCCTAAGAACTATGCTACCTGCCTAAGAATTGTGAACAGAGCGGATGCACCACGCACTCGAGCAACCTCCCCCCTGACACAAACAAATCCACAGGCACAACCCCAACAAATCTCCAGATCCACAAACCACAAACAAATGAATACATTATATGAACTAGATATTCAAATTCTTAAGTTCCCAAACAAATCAATTCCTATGGCGATTTCAATACATTAGTTTGAATCTAGCCTTTGTTCAGACACTAGCAGTAGGACAGATTCAGCTCTATCTAATAGAAAAGTTCAGTGGCTAAAAATTTAAAAACATAATAATGCAGATAGCATGGGAGATGCCTTTGTCTAAGCACAAGGTTGAAAAAAAATATGCCATCGATCTAAACTCTATAAACAGAGGAGCAAGAGGTTGAACGAATTTAGGAACAAGGAAGCTATAAAAAAAGGTTCCAATCAAGTTATTTTCCCAGAGGAAAAGCAGCCTATTAATGTATATATGCAGGTTAACTCCCAAAAGATCAACTATAAGCTGCGCACCGTTTTGAATTATTATTAAAAAAACTGATGGAAAGGAAACAAACAACAAAGCTAAAAATCGATCAGCATACAACTATATCTGTTCATATATTCGTTATTACTCTGGCAAAATATGTCACCAAATCAAACGATTCCAGATGCTACCTGACTGAAGGGGGTAAATCTAAATGAATGAAAGCTTATATACTGATTACACAAAAACTGATTCAATCGGCTGAAAAGAGGAACTAAAGTTCCTGCATATGCAAGACAGACACATTGGGGGGAGATGTGCGTACACATGTACGCCCATGTACGCCCAATTATATTTGCTAGCAAATTGAATTTAGCAGGCGTAGTAAATCATGCATATACACCAGAAATTAGGACAGATCTAGCAACAAAATCACAACATCGCTCCACATCCCAGTGCGGACCTAGACTGTTATTATCCTCCACAACCAACAACAAAGCACTCTGACACCGCTCGATCGAATAGACATGCCAGACCAGATCAAAGCAAAACAAAAAAGCAGCCGCTCAGGGTATACAGGATGCTGGAGGATGGAGCAGAGAACAGGAGATATGAATAGGCACACATACCAGTGGATGCGCCGATGGGGACGGCGCCCGTCGCGTAGCTGCCGTCGCTGAGAACGATGCCAACCTGCACGCGTGCAGGAACATCACTCAATCCAGATTCAGCATCATACAAATCCACAGCCGCAAAAAACGAAAAATCCTCCAAATCAAACTCAGAATCCACCAAATCCACCACCACCCCAAACGACACAGGCGCAGATTTCAGGGGTGTAGGCCACAGGTACTCACTTGTGAAAAGGAAACTCGCCGGCGGAGACGCCACAACGACTCCGGGGGTCACCCATGCCGCCGCCCCGCAGACTGTGATGCACGCTAGCTCGGGGGTCGCCCACGCTGCCGCCCCCGCCCCCGCCCCCGCAGACTGCGATGCACGCCGGCTCGGGAGGTCGCCCACGCCGCCGCCGCCGCCCCGCAGACTGCGATGCACGCCGGCTCGGAGGTCGCCCGCGCCACCGCCTCCGCCCCCTGCACGTGCGAGATGAGAAGAAATGATAAGAAATGGCAGCGAAGAAATGGGGGAGTTGAACAGTTTCAAAACGGACAAATGCACGCGTTATAGGCCAAAAAATACTGGGAAGTGGGTCCCACGGGGCAGAAAACAGAGGAGGCACGCGGCAACGGGCAGACAAAACGATGACCAGATCCACAAAAGAGAGCGCATCCAACGGGCAGAAAATCGCGCAATCCAGCCCAAGAAAATGCGCGAGCAATGTTTAGCTTTTATCTTTTTCGGTTGGAAACAAACGAGGAGCTCATTTGGAAAACCGCGGCAGAGAATCAACGCGTTTTCGGTTTCTTACTCTTTCAGTCTTGTGCTCCCTCGTCGTCAGTTCATAGTACTCTACTCACACTAGTAGAGAGGCGACCTTTACTCTCGACATCCATTTCGCGACTACTCCCGGTATTTTTTCGAACCGGAACTAAAGGAACAATTATTCCTGGTTGGTGGCTCCAACCAGGAGTAAGGTGCCTCGCCCAACGGCTCCGAACTTTTCAGGGCACCTTTACTCCGGGTTGGAGCCACCAACCGGGAGTAAAGGTCTAGCTTTATTTTCGGTTGGAGCCACCAACCAAAAGTATACCAACCGTAAATAAAGCTACACCTTTACTCCCGGTTGGTGGCTCCAACCGGGAATAAAGCTAGACCTTTACTCCCGGTTGGTGTCTCCAACCGGGAGTAAAGTTTGGAGACATTGGGCGAGGCACGTTACTCCGGGTTGTAGCCCCAACTGGGAATAGATCTCCCGGTATGTATGTACGCCAACTTTGTTCCTCCCCGAGCAGAGCCATTTGAAGCTCTGTCCTTTTTTTTAATAAAGGATAGGAACTATCCGACTTCATCACCCCTGGTGTAGAATTAGGCCAAATTATTACAGCATCAAAAATAAAAGAAAGAAATTGAAGAAAACACATCCCCAACAATGGAGCTTAAGTAAGTCCTATGCAACCTTTGCCTTGCTCCGTGATGTCAACTCCATTAGAATAAGATCACCATCGTCAAGAGGAAGCCGCCAAACACGTTTGTCAAACTTAGTAAAGGTATTGAAAACAGAGGACACCGATCACCATTGAAGACAGAATGCTTCTTCATTGGCAACCGCAAGATGCATTTGGTACCCACCAAATGCCAAGCTATTATGCCATTGAGATCCACCTCCACCTTGAGCTGAGAGACGACGACGGCCCACACCATACTAAAGAAGAAGGCAGCCCCGCATGGTCATGGCATGGAACTTCAAAAGCAACGCCTTCAGGAAGGATTGCGACGCAGAGAGCGCCGCTGCTTCCTGCCCATGTGGGCCAAGTTTTCACCTAGAAGCTTTAGCCTGTCCGAGATGGGGGGCGCAATGACAGATGCCTCCAAGGAGGAACAACGGCGCCAAGAAGGCGTCGCCATCGTCGGCCAACAGCAGGCTTTCGCCTAGCAGCACCCATCCAGACGCGGACCACGAAGAGTGGGGGCGACCATCGCGAGCGAGAACGACCGGGCGCACCGTCGGATCTGGCCGGCCGCCGCCAGCCCCCGCCCCCATGGCCCGAGCGCAGAGGATGGCGCCAAATCCACCCCACGAGGGGGCAAATCGAGCTGCCAGCACACACGTGGACGCGCTTCCCTGTGGCCATGATCGGCTGCCATGAGAGCCACCGTGACCAGGGAGAGTGGGGCTGCCGCTCACCAGATCCAGGTCGGGGGAGACCGGATCCGGCCCCATGAGGCACGGATCCGACGAGCCAAGGTCACCAGCAACCTCCCAAGGTGCCAAAGGTGAAGGGGAAGAGGCAGGGGTGGAGGGAGTAGGAGGAGGGAGCTGGAGCCGAGCACGGGTGCCTTTTTTTGGGCCCGGCGGCGGCGGAGGAGGGAGCTGGAGCCGAGCACGGGTGCCTTTTTTTGGGCCCGGCGCCGGCCGCCGCCGCCGCCGCACGAGGAGCAGCAGCGACGGCGGCCGGAGGAAGGGGAGACGACGGGCTCTTGGGCGGCGGCAGCGGTGTCGCCCCTCCCGTCGCCCAGGGAGAGCTCTGTCCTTAGTTTTCTTCGCCGACTTTGAGCCCGCCAGAGCCATTTGAAGCTCTATTTTTTGTTTTTCTTCGTCGTCTTCGATCCCCAGCGATTTCAAGCTCATTGTTGTTCATTTTTCTTCATCAGCACGCCATTGCTCCGCTTTTTCTCAAAACCGGCTGTCATCTTGGGCTCCTCCATTAATTTCTTGGGTTGTAAAGGTTAGTGCTCAAAACCGGCAATCATCTTGGGCTCCGCCATTGCTTCGCTTTTGCTCAAAATGAGTATATATAGATGTAATTAATTTAACTCTAATTTAAATTAATTGCATATTGATTATAGATGTAATTAATTTAAGATTAGTTATAAATTAATTGCAGATATGAGCCGGAATTGGATGTACAACGCTGATCGTCGCTCCCACGAGTTCATTGATGGGGTGCATTATTTCTTACGTGTTGCCGAGGCAAACAAGCGAGATAGTTTTATGTGCTGCCGTATGTAGGAATTTGAAGGAATATGCCTCAACAAGGAATATCCATTCAAACTTG
>JAKNSH010288879.1:0-11020 GCA_027790015.1 Cymbopogon flexuosus
AGGTTAACGCTGCTTTACAAGACCTCAGGTCATCAGAAGGTTGATTGGCGATCTTCTTCCATAGTCTTTTCGTTAGAGCCTGTCTCACCTTATTTTCTCAAGAGTTGCTCGTTACCAACATTCTAATTGTACTTGATTTGAGATAGTGCTTTGTAGTTGTCATAAGATTAGATAGAGGCTGAAAAGATTGATTTGTAGATGGACTCACGATGAAGGTTGTTATTTACTTGCCACCTGCTTCACTGAGTCCCTCTTTTGATAGAATTCAGTGCAAAGTTGCCATGCTAACCTAGAATTTTTTATTTGGTACTTGGTAGTAAGTGTGTGTTTCTTTTTATCATTTTGTATCAAGTAATCCTGATAATAAGGCTGGTAGTCCCCCTACATTCGTTAGCTACTAGCTGAGTGAGCAACATCAAGAGAATGAAGTAATGGATGATCTTCTATTCATCGGGAAGAAAGTAGTCTCTGATTATTAATCAGTATACCTGGTTGTATTAAGTTCACTTCATGAATATTACTAATTGGTTGATAGTTTTCATGGATATTACTAATTGGTTGATAGTTTATTTTGGTTGAAATACACCTGGAAGGTGACAGTGAAATGCTTTCAGAAGGTGACCAGAGTATGTCCTGTTTTTATATGAACACGCTTAAATACATTGTTTTTTCCTAGGCCTTTCAGATTGGTAAGCTACGTCATTGGTTAATTTGTCCTAGTTCTTGGTTTCATTTTGTCCTCTCTCTCCCTCCATTGATGAACATCCAACTTACCATTTTGTCCTCGGAAAAGGCAATGAGACGCATTTTTTTTTTTGAACTTACGCAATTAGTTTTCTTGTACAGCAGTTGCGAACTCTTGCACATTTGCACTTGAGTCGTTGTTATGCCCGATCTGATTCATTAGGCCAGTTGAAGACCTCACAGTTCGATTGTCAATGATCTTTAGTGCTTTCATTTTTTTGACTCTTTGAAAAGGAAGGAGAGACACGTTCGTTTTCGGATACACTGACAATCAAACACAACAACAATGATGAATACTGACCTAATCACGCACGCCGGTGTTTCAAGTTTTCAACCGAATTTAACCTTGTTTATCTTGCCCAAGGCTAAAAAGTTAAATTCACGCACCACTTAACAGTGTTACTGCCCAAAACTAACGGAAGGGCCAAATAAGGAACCAAAGTCGAATTTCAGGCCAAATTTGTAAGTTTCAAAACGAAAGAGGCTATAGAAAAAAGGACATTTTTTAGGGCCAAAGAATTGAGGAATTCCAAGAATTAAATTAATAATCGGGTTGTGTGGGCCCGCCCTTTTTGGCCTTTTTTGAGAAAGAGGCCCGACCTTATTGAATGCGGGCCGGGCCGGGCCGGGCCATCCCTTTTACCAAGGCCCAGGCAGCCCGTCTCTCAGATCTCGCTTGGAAGAACTGGAGCCGGTGGAGGCATGAAGCGGCGGGGCGGTAGGCGGTGGTACGCGGCAACCGGTGCCCTCGCCGTGGCCGTGAGCTATTACAGTTTCCGGGGCATCCCCTCTTCTCCACCAGGAGGCTGCGGCTGCCCTGTAAGAATCTCTCTGTTGGTATTGCGATTTGCTTGGCTGGTTTGGTGTGGGGTTCTGACTTTCTGAGGTGTCGGTACGGTCCGTTTCAGGCTGCGAGGAAGTACACCGGGATGGTGGAGGATTGCTGCTGCGACTATGAGACGGTGGATGCCATCAATGAGGAGGTTCTGCATCCGATCCTACAGGAACTCGTTAAATTGCCATTCTTCAGGCACTTCAAGGTTAGCGCTTGTGGATTTTTTCTCTCTCTCCAATCAATGTCCTGGACTGTGATGTTGGCACATTAGTGGAAATGTATGTCGTGGTGTTCTAATGGGGAGATAGAGTTGTTAGAATTTGGAGTCATGCATGCTTGATTGGAGAATTTGATGCATGTTTACAGAGTTATGGAGTATTTACCTTTTTTTTTTCCCCAGAATGTGTTTCTGCCCTTTTATATGTGAGAATTGCTGTGACAGCTGTGTGATTTTTGGTCAGATTGTTATTATTTTTACTTGAGTAGTTGAGTGTGATTTGTCAGTTTTCTACTATTCTAAGGTGATTGTTTCAAACCTTAGGATCAAACTTTGTGCACTTTGATTGTGTAATGTTTGTCTTTTGACTTAATAATGATTCTAATGAACAATAATCAATAGTGCTCCATATGGAATAAAAGTGGTATTTGCTTAATCAGAATGTGAAGGTTGCCTTACCTTACTCGTAGCAATGCATGTGCAATACACTTGTGTCTATGTTTCTATTTCATTAATTACCTGCATTTTCGCCAAAGTTTATAACTGATAACAAATGAAGCAAAAGGAAAACCATATGACCCCCTTAGTGACTACTTCCATTTTTATAGGGATGTGAAATTACCTGCACAGTAACATAATAGTCTTATCTGAACTCCTATGAATTCCACCAAGTAGGAGTAAGTTAGTTAAACCATATCAACTTTACTACCAGATCCCGCCCAACTGGGAGTAAATTAGTTTCCGAAGGGTGCTGAAAGATCTGTACGTACCCTTGGCGCGACAGAACCATGAGAGGATTTAGTCACCGAATTGACCGGCCTTGGCGTGGAACGTGGCACCGACCCACTGGCTCTATAACACCAATACACCATCTGCAGAACTGACCACCGCTCGAACACCAGCCTATTTTGAAGCACAAGCCCTACTCGACGGAGATCATGCCAACCCTGTGCTGTTTATCTGATCCTTCATGAACCTTGGTCGAATAGTGGTGGCTACAACAGAGAGGTGACCAGGTATCCACGGAGGTGTTTTTGGGATTCTGGAAGGAATAATCACGCATGAGTAATAGTAATAAAACAATCAATCATCACCCAAGGAAGAAAATAATCAATCTCCTGTGATTGAAAGGTTTCAGTGGAGTAAGAAAATAATCTATCTTCTGTGGTCGAATGTTTTGGTGGAGGGGATAGGAGACATAAGGAAAACACTGATTATTGGAGGACGCACGGTGTGTAGGTATGGGTGGACAGATATGTCTATGTTTGTGTGAAACATAAACACAGGGTGAAGGTGTAGTAGACATGCGTGTCAATGGCGTATCGACCCGTATCAATCTGGGTAAATGTGTCAGGTTCGCTGGATCATTATCATACATTGGATTCATTTCTAAAAACAAATCCAAGGGATAAGATATAAGGTGGGTAGGGACCTTTTATGTGAGAGAGGCATTTATCAGTTCTTTCGCTCTTTTACAGTATATAAAGATATAGATTTAGGGAATTTGATTATGCAAATAGTGCACAATCTGGTTTTATGGACCATCTATTGGTACTGTTAGCTATCCTAATTGGACGCATGGTTCCAGTATCTCTTTATTTTTTGCCTTTGTATTCGTATTTTCCCTACAGTTTAGGAATTTTGTGGCAGAGAATGGTAAACTCTTTGTTGTTCTTGACATGTAAGCTTTTGTATTATGCAACATGGAATTGATTGGTGTGGTGATTATTTTGTAAAATTATACTTTTATCTACTCAGATTAATCTCACCATTTCACATGAATTACTCATTAAGGAGTGGAGAGGAAAATCTGTTTGATGACACGGTTTCAAAAATGTGAACCCTTTAAATTCTCTTGCAGATTTTGTGCAGTGAGCAGTTTGTATTAGTCTGTGTACTATGTACGATTGCTATATGCGATCACACTAAAATGCCCACATTAAAAATGAAATTTTGAAGCAATAGTTCATCTGTTCTAAGTCATGTGTTGTTTGTTGTCTTTTGTAAGGTTAAATTGTGGTGTGAATGCCCTTTTTGGCCCGATGATGGAATGTGCAAGCTTAGAGATTGTAGTGTCTGTGAGTGCCCAGAGAATGAGTTCCCTGATCCATTCAAGAAACCTTACAGTGGACTTTCTCCAGATAGTATGATATGCCAAGAAGGAAAACCACAGGCTGCCATTGATAAAACCCTTGACAACAAGGTTTTCAAATGGGCTGAAACTGACAATCCGTGGACATCTGATGATGAGGCTGACAGTAGTAATTTATGTTTGCCCTGATCTAGTTTATTGCACACTCATTGGTTCTTATTTATTATCATTCATGATGATTATCAAACTGTTGTACTGATTTCAGATGAGATGACTTACGTGAATCTTTAACTGAATCCTGAACGATACACTGGCTACACTGGTGATTCAGCAAGAAGGATATGGGACGCTATTTACAAAGAGAACTGTCCAAAATGTATGCATTTGTGCTCTTTCACATGCTTGTTCTGCTTTTAGTTATCTACTTTGATCAACCTTGTCAAGTGTGATTAATAATTTGCATCTTAGCTGCCTATTCTATTTCGTGACAACTCCATCATGTATATTTTTTTATTCATTGAATGTGTTTATATGTGCCATGTCATGACTTTACTGCATATTAAACGAATCAGTGATGGACTGATTATTTTAATTCTTTTTTGAGATATATTTCAATTGTTATTATCTTGTCATCTTCTAGAGTAATCTAATATGTGTGGCATATATTGGTCTATGTGCTCTTCTTTATGTCTTGTTGTAGAGCTCTATTTGCATGCCCGTTCCATTAGATGTCCTAAATAACATGATAGATAATCCTATCACACACTTCAGTCCTGCATCGGTAAAGTTATTTTGGCACAAAATTTTTTAATTGCCTTTTTTCTTTAGATCCCTCTGAAGAACTGTGCCATGAGAAGAAGGGATTGTACAAGCTTATTTCAGGGTTGCACTCCTCAATTTCAGTGCATATTGCTTACGATTATCTTCTTGATGAATCTACTAACTCAGTATGTGCACAAATTATACACCTTTGTTTATTGTTTAGCGGGCCAAATTTCATAATTGTCCACTTCTGATGTAAATGGCCACAGTGGGGACAAAATCTTCCTTTGCTGTATGACCGTGTCCTGAAGTACCCAGAGCGTGTCCAGAATCTGTACTTCACCTACCTGTTTGTTCTTCGGGCCGTGACAAAGGTTCCCATTTCTTCCTTGTTTGATACTTATTAATTTTGTTTGCACGCTACTGTTGAAAATCAATCTGTTTCTTTTTTTGTTGAAAATTTGTAGTGGATAATGATTTGATTTGGATCTTTCAGGCAGCAGATTATCTTGATCAAGCTGATTACAATACTGGTAATCCTGAAGATGACTTGAAAACACAATCTCTTGTGAAGCAATTGCTTTACAGTTCCAAGTTAAGATCTGCATGTCCATTGCCTTTTGATGAAGCCAAAGTCTGGCAAGGCGAAAATGGTCCCGAGCTGAAGCAAGAGATTCAGAAGCAATTTAGAAACATTAGGTTTCTGACGTATTTCCTGTGTTTGAAGTTCATACATGCATATGGACCACTTGAATCCTTACCCCTGCAACATTTTTTTTTCATTAGTGCAATTATGGACTGCATTGATGCGAGAAGTGCCGACTGTGGGGAAAGCTCCAAGTTCTAGGTCTTGGAACTGCACTGGAAATTCTTTTTTCGGTCAATGGAAACAGCCATTTGAATCAGCCAGTACGTAGTCCATTTCTCAAATACTCGTTACCACTCCTGCATCATTATGATAGGAGAGATGTATGCTGTCCATTTTGCTGGTATTTGCTCGAATAACTGTTTGTTGAAGTATCATCCTCATGTTAAGTTTCTAGCACTTAGTTCATCTTGATTGCTTATATTTCCCTAGAACCATAGATCATCTTAAAAGAAAGAAGGAATGCACTATGAGTTCAATGCTAAATTGCTACAAAGCCACCTGAATCACTGTGGGTTCTTCTTAACTGACCAAAATATGACTTTACCCCTAAAACCATTAGTATACCTTTTGAATTCCTTATGTATACAGTGGATATTTGTTTAACAATGCTTCCTTCTTGGTGATTGATCAGTTGCAGCTTCAGCGAAATGAGGTCATTGCATTGTTCAATCTTCTGAATAGGCTGTCAGAGTCGGTCAAATTTGTACAAGAAAAAGGATCATCTATTGAAGAAGTCATCAAGGAACAGATCCCTTCAACCCTTCAAAAGGGTGCTTTGAAGCCGATTGTCGAACTGGTAACCTCACCCTCTTCAGTATTGTATTGTTTCTTGCCTTCATCCCTCGTAAACTTGCATTATTGGATTCTCCTGCAGGACTTCCTTTGAGATGTATGAGTGTAACTTGTAGTTACATGGACATGCCGGTAGATTAACATACACATGTACGGATGTACAGAAAGATTAACATGTGCTGGAAGCAGTTTCCTGCACTTCAAGAGAATGAGAGATACAGACCCTTTCGAGCTAAATGCTAAGACACAGTTAACCTAGTTTTTTTTAACCTTCCTTTCATTTTGGTGGGTTCTGGCCTTTTTCATGTATAGTGTCCATCCATTGTAAAGGATCTCACTGTCGTTCGCCATGATCAAGAGGATCCCCAAACCTTTTTCACTTTGTATTAAACTGTGGTCACAAAACCGCTAACAACTAACAAGCAAAAACCTTTTGTCGATCTATTCATACTCTTAAGAAAAGGTATAATGTAGTATTTCTTAACTGACTTTTCTGTGAAAGTATGGCGAAATGCTGCGTGTAAGGTTGTATCAATTGGCAGCCCAGAGCGGCAAAAAGCTTTAAGCCGGAGATTCGGTAGCTGAACACACACTCTGGTGTGAATGTGATATCGAGATGGATAATATGCAGGGTTAAATTTTCTGTGCAGAACTGTAAATCACGATAGGTCATGGACATGATGGTATGTTTAATACAAAGTGCTTTTGAAGTGCAGAAAATGTGATATCGTGCTTGAAGTGCAGAAGTTGATGCCTCAGTCCCCGGCCCCACCACCGGCAACACAGTAGATTCCTTTTGAGTTCAAGACTGGCAATGGAGCCGGGTGCTGGCTGCGGAACACGACCTCATGGCGGTGCTTCAAAAGATGCCATCCCCATTAGAGGATCAAGGTGGAAAAGAGCAGCTTATTAGGAACGTGATCTGGCCTGTCAATGTGCAGTTTTCATAAGATCATCAAAGGCTGAAAAGATTGATGTGTAGATGGAATCACGATGAAGGTTTTGTTTTTCCTTGAATCGGTAAGTTTTGTGTTTCTTTTTAGTATCACTAGGTAAATGCCCGTGCGTTGCAACGGGAAACATAATACCACGATAACAACATATATGTATGAATATGTGCTGTATCATTAATTAGAAACGATACCACAATTGTGATGTTTGGAACAACAATATTACATAGGTCTTCAAGAAAGATAATTGAAATGTAACTCCAAATTTCAAGTCCAAGAAGTGGCGTCTGACTCCTTGTAGCTAAAGTGTATAAATGGTTGAAATTGTACTTGAAAGTATCCTGCATACAAAAGGTGTTTGTATATTTTTAAAGCTAAAGTACATTTGATATCTTGAAAAAAATGTATCGATGCATTACCTCTTTTATGAAGTCAGAACCTCTTTATATACAATATTCTTCGTAAATATATCCTTTGCAGGTTTCTTCTTCCCATTCTCCTTTGTCAAGTCCTTCTCAGCTGGCGGCACAGCTAGGATCCTAATGGCTTTCCTAAGCACAGTTGTTTATCTGTGGGCAAATGTGCCTGTAACCCACAATGACAATTTTATCTTTGGACCAATTTCGATCTGCAGACTTTGCAAAGGGACCAGAAACTTAAAGAATCCAATTCAGTTATAAATAAAGATGACATAAACTCCACAGCATCATATAATTGGGACTCAAAGTAGCCTATAAATTATATGCAGGATGATGAATCAAGAAAACTGGAAAAAAAAATCACCCATGTGCTTGTAAATAATATTGTTCTATACATGGTTGCCTTGTAATTTTGCCTCATCAATTCTTAATATTCCTATATCCTGTCTTTGCAATACAGTGACTTCAAATTCTTTAAAGTAGCATATTGACGCTGCCTATATACAAGAATCAGATTCCTAATGTACAGCACACACGACAACCATAGCAATGATGGTAGATGAGTTAGGCATGTGGATTGACATTTCCAGTAATGGAAAAACTTCTATCTCATGTTTACAAAGCCTAAAGGGTGCTCATGAGAAGGTCACTGATTTTTTTTTTCAAAAAATAGCATATCTTTTTAGCTCTACAGGGACAAACTAAACAGATCAAAATGCCATGTGTGACCATATGAACTACTACATGATCTAACTATCAAAGCATCAGAAACGTTAGCCTGAAACATGAAAGACTCTGTAGAGTGTAGAAAAAAGGTAACCTAAATGATTCCTACCACCACCAGAATCTCCTATTTGAGTGGTTGCATTGCAATATATAAGATGCTTAAGTTAATCATATTCCACACGGTCTTTTTGTCTGTAGAAGCATAAAAGAGGAGAAAATAGAGGCAGAAAAAAAACGAAGAATCAAGAGTGCAGTTTCAGGAAGCACAATACAGCAGCGAGTATGTCTAGGAAAAGTCAGGCACCTAAAGCACGGTCATGATACATTTCCAAAAGCTAAATCACAACTGACATGATTTTCATTTCGTACTAAAGATGCACATTTATAAGAAAATGCAAGAAAGAAAATATCATGGGCTGAACACGCTCTTTCTACTTGAAAGGATTTGTGTAGGTCACACAGTAAAGCACATCAATGCCAACCATTCTAGCAAAGCAGCATTTGTTCAGAGTTTCAGACAACAAAAGTCACAACATATATCAAGGAGTTCTGTTAATCAGTTAAAAAGAGAGTGTGAATCTAAGAGAACTAAGCCTATTATTAGGTTGCGGTGCAGCTATTTTCAGACCAAGTAGACATGATCGGAGTTGTTTGTAAGCTGGAACATGTTTACAAAATATATGGGAAAAACTGTCAGTGTGGCTCACACAACTCCTCACAGTGATAGTAGTTTAATCTCCATGCTGTTACCTTGAATGCAACCATCACCGAGATATGACAACATTTTTCCATTTGTTTTATTTTCCCTTCCTAAGATCAGTTAAAAGATGTTTCCAGAGAAGGTATTTGACCTTGCTAACTTGAGTTGGAAAGAAATTCCGTAAACACACCTAATCTGCACTTTTGCAGGCAAAGTAATATAGAGAACCATCACAACGATGTGCAGACAAAGGACTTGATTTTACGGCACCCTTCCAGAACAATGCTAAAACCACTACAATATCCTGATATTACTACATTGCAAGGGTAGAATTGCTCACATTTAAGTCATACAAACAATACTTTGCTTGGTTGGAAAATTTACTCACTTCATGGAGATAAAAAACCTTGGTTCCTTAACTTGATGTCTCAGGACACTAAAATGTATTCAGACAGCAGATCAATTGTTCCCAAAGGCCACACTTTCTGTTCAGTGGTTATTGTATTAATAATTTGTAATTAATAAAAACTATGTATAGTGCTTGTTGTTTCTTTGCCACTGAACAAAGACACAGGCTATCAGATTAACCACTTACATGTTCAGCTGCTGCACTACTGGTGTTGTCGTGTTGTATGGAATTGAGGTCCTGCTCCTACACCCTAGTTGGTCTTTTGTATTCTTTACCTGAAAAAATGGAACCAAGCTATAGCTGCAGACAAGTGAAAAAGCAAAGTATATGCAAAATTCAGAGGTACAGTAAACACATAATTGCAGCAAGGCAGTAGCGACCACCCAAAGTATCAAATTCATGCTTCATTTAGCAGGACTCAAGTTGTTTCCATCACCATCGGATTCTTATTCAGAACAAATCATCTCGAATTTACAAACCATTGAGATCTACAGTTCCGATTCAGTCATGCCCACATTCCTATGAAAGTGAAGCAATATATCTATGATTAACCGAGCTGTAGCAGATTATAAGATGTATGATTTTGCAAAGTTATAGCACTGGACTGATTTCGTTTCACAAGTTAATCCCGAGCAGAAGCAGATGATGGTGTATGAGACAAAGACAAGGCACTTGACATTTTCTCCAAACTATTTTAGTAAAATCAGGGGGATAACAAAACCTCTTAAAAACCCACTCCGGCTGATTTACATATGCCCTAGCTGAAGAATTTTCAGTCTGCCAATCAATCTACTCAACATTGTGGACACATAGAACATGGGTGTGCACACGTAAAGCATGATAACCTTTCAAACATACCGAATAGATATGCTCAAAAAACAGACCGAAATAGAAAATAAGCAATTAGCTGCACGGTTCTGCACTGCAGAGCAGGAAGGGAAGAGCACGGGTTGGCAGTTGGCACACCTGCTGCTGGACATGCCGCGTCCGCCCCTGGAGGTCCCCCCGGAGTCCCAAGGTCTGCGCCTCGAGGCTGAACTGGCGACGGGCGGCGACGTTCCAGGACTTCCAGCGGTGCCACGCCGAGGCTGAATGACGCGGATGCGGGCTAGCCGGATCGGCGGGAGGACCTCGAGGCTCGAGCACGCCTTGTCGACTTCCGTTGCAGCCCGCTAGGCCTCCGATGGCGCAGGGGCAATGGTCTTGGCGTTGGGGCGGCGGTGAGGGCACGGCGGAGCAGAGGACTTGGCGTTGGGGTCGGCGGCGAGGGCACGGCGGAGCAGAGGACGGTGGTTCCGGAGATGCTTGGGGATGTGTGGAGTCGCGCTGGGCAGAGCGGAATGTGGCCGCTCCTCGCCGGCCGCCGCTAGGGTTCCGGCAGGGGCAGCGCGCGCCGCCGGCGGTGGCGCGTTGAGCTGCGGCAACAACCGATGGGACCGGACGGCGCGCCTCCTCTGGGACACCGCCGCTGCCGGAAGAAAGTTGGGGGTGTCGTGCTTCTGCGTTTGTGCGAGCGGGAGGGAAGGAGGCTACGGGGAGAGCTGGGCATCGTGCGAGGTGGGCGTCGTGGGCGTCGTGCTCTGCAGCGGGGGCGGCGGTTTCCGCCGAAGCGCATCGCGCGAGGCAGGGCGCGGCGCGGTGCGATTAGGAGGAGCGAGCCGGGCAATTAGGAGGAGCGGTCCCAATTTGATGTGCGCTGACGATGCCTTCCGGGGCTTTTTAGTG